>QLPI01015933.1:0-22872 GCA_003314275.1 Chroogomphus rutilus | reverse complement strand
AATTTTGAGCTAAAATTGAGCTTGACTGAAATCTGTATCAAGGAAGTCTACTATACTGTATACACTGCCCAGGCTTTTAATCAAGATAAAGAACAATGACTAGTTTACTCTAATGTTGTGTCAAGTGTGACTTATGTCTACAACAATACCGAGGCGATAGTTCAACAAGATTTGGGCTGCGACTCACGCGCTATTATATTGGAACAACTATACAGCGTAAGTCTTGAGTGCGAGAGCTAAAAGGCTGTAGCCGTGTAGGGCGTCTTTATACATAATGTGTAAGTGATGTAAATGATGGGAAATGCGATCTACCAAGTGACGACGTCATCACTGCTCCCGTGATTGCTCTGAGTGACGAGGAATACATTATTCACAACACACTGTTCCTAAGGATTGCAGTGTATCGCGGTGGCAACAGGTCACACACTTTGTGGTGAGTTAATCACTCTGTTCATATCTGGACCAGATAACGACGGTTGCATCATCCGGTGGCAATGCTGATTTAGATGGCAAGAATTTCTAGAAAGTAGGCTCACAGCTTTCATAGAACTTATGGTCAGCAAACATTGGCACCATTGGTACGAAACTTGCGTTTCCCTAGTGAACCGATTCTGGAAACCGCGGCTAACACTGATGAATTGGACATTTTCTCTTGAACAACGTGGGATCATAACTGAGAAGGGAAAAAAATGTACATTGTATTCGAAAATCCATCGCCTCACTATTTCATACCATTCGATGGTAGAATACACGAGAAAGCAGACATGATAAACACAACTTTTGGCTCTCCCGGTCAGCCTTGGTATGAGTGAGTCTGGTATACGAGAGACCTACCGGACAGATTGGCGTGCCTTGAGAACAACAAACGGCGAACACCATGACCAATTGACGGCGAAATTTTCTCACAATAAAATGCCGTTACACCATGATGATATCAAGACCTCAAGCGCTCCTGTTGCTCACTCCATCAGAGATCCATCTTGAATTTCAAGGGTGAGGTGAATTGAAGTATCTAGTGAACACAGGCATATGGCCATGGCTACGAATTGAGCGTCACCGGTTTGTTGGCAACAAACGGTTCAAACTTCTCGCAACGTCTGATGGGCTAATTTTGTGTAGGAGTTAGGGTGAGGAATCGATACACGTTGAGGGAATCAAATTTTGAATTGCTCTAGCAGTATGTCTCTTTTCAGTAAAATCGGAGTTCAGAAATGACGCAGAAGATTTGCTGATGGCCATCAGGCTATTTCAAGTACTTGTTATCATGTTTGATAAATGACCTCTATTTCTTTGCTGCCTCTACACCCCATCAATCATCAAGTGACTCTGATCGCTATCAGGCTATCAAGTACTTGTTATCATTTTTGATAAATGACTTCTATTTCTGTGCAGCCCCTACACCCCATCAATCATCAAGTGACTCTGTGCCAGAAATAGTATCTTGGTTGGTTGTACCCAGTCGACCGACCATGAATCTTATAAAGCTCGTACACTGTATCCTTGTCTTTCAACCTCTAATTCCAACGCACAATCCAGTCTTTCTCAACCTTCACTTGCAGAATGTCCTCCAATCAAGTCTTTGTCCAGAAAGTAACAGATCAGTGAGTACCCTAAATTGTTCGGTTTCGAGGAAATTTATGATCCGGACAGTTTCGCTGTTGTCTATGTCCAGAATGCTGCCCTTGGTAAGTCCAGGAGTAATTTCAGGTGAACCCTTGTTGTCGTCTAACCGCTTCCAATAGCACTGCTCCTTTATGACACGTTCCTCACGTTCCCATATGAAAGGAAATTTATCTGGAAGAAAAAGTTTAAATTGGGATCAATCCTCTACCTATTGACTCGCTATTCAGTGGTTGTCAACTTCACGATCATCTCAATGTTCAATAGTTTCCCACATAAAGATCTCAAGGTGAGTAGTTCTATGTCATGGATTGCAAAGAATTTACATTCATACGGGTCTAGTAAGAGATTCATCATGTTTAATACAGAGCCCTAACGTCGCACCAGTATATGTAAAGACTTGACTCACTTTGTTGAAACTTTATCTATTCTAGCCATTACAGGAACACAAGGTGCCAGCGGCTCAAATTTCTTACCCAACAATTTATCTATCCATTCTACCAGGGCTCTTGATGGCACGGACATATGCAGTTTCTAAGCGTAACCATTCTACCAGGGCTCTTGATGGCACGGACATATGCAGTTTCTAAGCGTAAGAATATGACTGTTTTGGTGCTTGGACTTTTGTTTGTTATGGATCTTGGGTGTCTAGGGGTATGTATTATATGCTCTCACTTTGTCATGCATGACCAGTAAATTTTGTACCGCATTGCATAGTTTGTGACAATATCAGACAACTGTGTCCGAACTGGTCTGGTCCGCAACAAGATTGACTTGTGAGTTATGTTTGGTGTTATTCCTTCACATATTTATTCACAAAATTTCAGAAGTGAGGTTTCCCTTCGATTCACTTCTATTTTACTGCTTATACATTTTCTAGTGGAAATTATTGAGGAGATATTGATCATCCTTTTCGACACAGCAGTCCTGGCAGTCATCCTTTCCAATTCCCTGGAAAACTTGAGAGAGTTGAGAAAGTTCAGAGCATTCCACACACAGTCATTGACTCAGGTATTGGTTGAGCAAAGTAGGTACCGCAGGGTTCAAGTTTATCGAGGCTAATCATCATAAAGGTGTGCTACGATACGGGTATCTGGTTCATGAATCGATTTTCCAAGCTGCATCTAATCCACATGTAGATTTGTGCTTACGATATCACTAACAAATGCCATCTTACACAAGGTATTCCCTGATGGCTTCTTACGTATCACTGGCTAAGCAATGATTATGACAGACCTTAAGAGTACATACTTTCCTGGATATGGCTGGTGTGAATAATAAATTAATCAAATGTCAATAGCCTACTATTTCCAATATTCTTAATCCACTACAAAACGTGTCAGATCTTTGCCATACAACTACTAGGGTCCGTTTACTGATACTTCATATAGTTCGTCTGCCATTATCATCTGTCGAATTCATCTGGACCTCCAAGAGAAACATTCACATCCCAATGGTAGCACTCACTCTTTTTCACGTCCTGTGGGCAGCTTCCATGCAGCTACGCGACAGATGCACGATGCCATTATGGATGAATTCGGTGACCGGAGCCTCATCGAGTCAGTCGAAACTGGAATTTCCTCATCCAACGAAATCGAGCTCCAGGATTTCCCCGCATCGAATACAGATCGGATTGACCTCGATGAATATCCATGGGCCGGCAGGAGTTTGGGAGAACACAGCTCCTGGAGCATGACATAATTTGGGTAAGCATTATTTTCTTTGTTTTTAGTTCTGGTGGGTTGTTACAGGTCTTTGTGATGATTACATGTTGCTTTGCAGACGTGGTTAAGGAAGGGTAGAGATAGATTTGAGAGTTGATGTCCGTTCATATATAGGGCAAAAGAAACGGCATGATAGCATTAACTGCATAATCAGGATGATATCCTAAAGCTTATTATATTTATATTCTGTTGACTAATTATTTTTTGATGCTTGTTTATACTTCAATATCCTTGTTTATACTGCAATTACTGTAATTTATACTAAAAAACTCACCTATTTTTATTGTAATCTGAATAGTGATCTTAGTTGTTGTAAGTAACAGACTCTATATAAAATACCTCGACAGTGATTGAACTAAATACATATGAGTGGAGTCATAAATGGACCACGAATAGGACAATCTCAGCTCAGTTGTTGCAAGTACGATGGTAAATGTGGAGAGTGTGCTCGAAACCAATGAGTATGGAGGGTGGACTTGGACAATAACCTTGACTCTGCAGTCAGTGGACTTGCGGTTATGATGTGGACGCGTTCAGGTACGCTTCACTGGTGTAGGTTTTCTCTTATGTAAAGGCCGAGGTGTTCGGCGTTTTCAAACTTGGCCAATTTGATCATGTGACTTTGCAGCATGACAAGTTGAAAGTTCTCGAGGAATGTCAACAGGACCCCTGAAAGTCAAGCCAGCACTCAGATCCTCAATCCGGACGGATTGAGCGATTTTTGGCGTTGAGGTCAGAAACTTTTGCCCTTCATGTCCGGACGGAAGGACCAAAATGACCTCAAGGCTGGTACGGGTCCGGACGAGCTGGCATTTTTGGGCTTGTGGCCGGATCCCAGATCCGGACAGAAGTATGTCTACTCAGTATGAAAAATTCAGAGGTGGCCCAATAGTCTGGTAGTTAGTGACTTACATTTAAAGCTTAAGTATTTTGTTGCCAGTTTAAACATTTAAATATGGTGTCATGTTATTTTATTTTATTTTTATTCTACTTTTTTCGGCCTTTCTATAATGGCCAGATCCTAATCCGTACGGAGACCTTGCTAGCAGTCAGAAGGGTAGATCTCAGTCCGGACAGACTGTCTCCTCTGAATTTTAGTCCGGACGGAAATGAAAATCCTCTGGTATTTTAGTCCGGATGGAAATGCAAAATTTCGGATCAGGCCTTTACCGTCACTTTCAGGGGTCCTATGTCAACACACCATCGCTGAAGAATCACCTGAACGAGTTACCCATCATGCTTCGAAACTTCCTGTCTCGCGTAACCAAGGAGAAGGTGTTGAGACTAGAGGCTGAGCGGGAGTAAGCGGAGAACGCAGGGTCGTGTCCAACGAATGGACTGGCAGTTAGGTAGCCACGGTCATGCTCCTCACCGTGGCAGTATATAATCTGTATAGTTGATAGTTGTACCTCAGTGAATTGTCTATTCACTGAGGTACGTGCCATTTTCGTATACCGAGACGTGCGGCAGCTTATAGTACATCTATAGCTCCTTCGTCTCTAGGTACAGTTGTAATACATGCTCAGTGAATTGTCTATTCACTGAGCTCCTTTGTCTCTAGCTACTGCACCTAACAACAACAGGTTATGGGCCCCGCAGAGCCCACTATGTCAGCCCCCACCTCTAAGTCATTTGTTGTCCCGAAGCTGGCCAGGGACGGCACAAACTGTGTCACCTGGAAGAGCCAAACATTAGCCACCCTGTCCGTGACCCATGGTGCCAAACGTCACCTCAACGGGACCGCCAGGATCCCCCCTCCAATCCCCACCTACCCCAGGGGCCATATGCTAACGGTTAAGCAGGAAGAGGACCTAGACGACTTGGAAAAACGGTGGGATGATTACAATCAGTGGGAGGCCACGATCATGGCCCAGATATTTATTACGGTCCCCGACAGCCTCCTCATCGAGATCCGAAACCTCCCTATAGCCAAGGAGGTATGGGATGCCATATGTTCAAAGCATGAAACCAGGGCACTCACCGTTAAGGTCGACATGTGGTGCCGGATGTACGAGATGAAATGTGAGGACAAGTCAAATGTCTGTATGCACCTGGAGGCACTCATGAGGATGTAGGAGCAACTGGCAGGGATGAACGCTGCACTTACCGATGATGACTTAGTGACCGTCATCCTTGGTTCACTTCCCAAGTCGTATTGCCCATTGATTAATGCGATTATGATGTTGGCAGCACATGCAAAGGCTAAGTTGGAGCCAGATCGGGTGGTCTGCATGCTGATCGACAAGTTCGAACAACTCACCATCGAAGAGTGCTAACTGAAGGCAAGTGAGAATGCTCTCACTGCAGCAAAAGGCCGTGGAAAATCACAGGCACACAAGGGCACCTCCAACAAAATGAAGACTGACATTGAGTGTTGGAACTGTGGAAAAAAAGGGCATAAGAAGGCAGACTGCTGCTCTAAAGCTAAGAAAAAGGATAAAAAAGATGAAGACACCAAGGGAGGCAATTCAGCAAATGCGGTAGCAGAAGACGAGGAATTTGCCTTTATGATGATGTTTGCTGGGACCATGCTCATGCTGGGAATGAGTGTGTTGATGGGATGGGAAGTTGACATCTACGACTCAGGCACGTCAGGTCATATGTCACCGAGCAGCCACTGATTCCTCACCTTCAAGGAGATTGCACCACATGCAATCAATGCTGCTGACAAGATGGTATTTAAAGCTGTTGGCATAGGCAGCATGAAGATCAGAATCCCAAACAGGAAGACGACAACACATGTTACCTTAAAGAATGTGTTATATTGTCCCAACCTTGCATTCACGCTAGTCTCACTAACTGTTATATCTGCGATATAACTCCAACATCCCAGACATCGGACATAAGGCACTACAAAGAACCCTACTCCGAACCAAGTCCGAACCTACATTGTCACCTCTGAGTCTGACCAGCATCGTTGACCTCGGACCTCAGACATCTTTCCTTTCTCATCGAACAATAGTCTTATTGTAACACCAGATGTATATTTCTCTTGTATCCCGTTTTCGTTCATCTTATTGTTCTCTTGACCATTCCTAATTAGTTACAATAAGGATCACATGTATAAATACCTCCAGACTTCTGTACTATACCTTAGTTCGAATATTGACTTAGTATTCCCACTCACTCTCTCTGAACTCCAAACTTATCTTCTCCAAACCTACAAAATAAAGGACTGACAATCGAGGAGGGTGCAATATACAAGTTGAATCCAAGTCCTTAAGACTCCGAACACATGACTCAGACCAACTTACGTCAGCTCAGACCTGACACAAACTTGGACCTTAACAGTATATTTGAACTCACACTCCTGATCGTCTATGAGACGCAGCGAACGAATCAGAGCTGTTCAAACATTTACAGTAGCTTTGGTATGCCATGCATCTCTGACTCCAAACTTACCTGCCACAGAATCCGACATCCATACACCACCAAACCCTCCATCAGCCCCAGACCCACCATCCAAACACTCATCATACCCCCTTCTAGAACCCCGAATGCTGCCCTTGGACAACGCTAATGGTGAAGCCAACTTGGCAGAAGCCATCACCATGTTAGCCAAACATCTGTCTGGCTCAAAGAAATCATCAGCTTGGACCAAGATTTGAGACCCCAACCCCTTCGATGGCTCCGATGCCAAGAAGTTACAACTGTTCCTGGTACAGTGCACCTTGAATTTTTGAGACTGCCCTGATGCCTTTGACTCCGACAGTGCCAAAGTAACCTACATACTATCGTATCTAACCAGCACTGCCTTGGACTACTTCGAACCCAGTCTCTCCTCTGAAGAAGACCCTTACTGGCTCTACAATTATCAGAAATCCGTCTCCAAACTCAAAGCCAACTTCGGCCCCCATGATCCAGAAGGAGAGGCCAAAGCTGACCTCGAAGCCCTCCAAATGCACGACAACCAATGCATCACAAAGTATGTGGTGGAATTCAACAGGCTCGCCGTTCGTGTTCAGTGGGGAGACTCTGCACTCTGTTGCCAAGACTACAACGGCCTATCCAACAGGATCAAAGACAAAATCGCCCACGTAGGAAAACCCAACTCCCTGCTGCAACTACGATGACTGTCCCAGTCGATCGACTCCCATTACTGGGAACGGCGCTCCAAGATGTCTCGGGAAGCCTCCACATCCAAAGTCCCTGAATGTCCAAATGACAGAAACAGGGCACTAACAGCTCCAATTGCCAGTACGAGCACCAGACCTCCAAACCCCTGCCAGACCCCAAACAAGACAACCTTGGACATGACCACAAAACTTAGCAAAGATGGCAAGCTCACGCCTCAAGAATGACAATGCCATTTTGACCACAACCTCTGCCTGTTCTGTGGAAGAACTGGTCACATAGCAAAGGAATGTCCCAAGTCAACCTCTGCTGCCACCAAAGGACGTGCAACCACTATCATAGAAAGCATGACCAAGGCAACGATCTCCAAAGTAGAAGATACCTCAGAGTCAAAAAATCTTTAAGCAGCCCTTTGACTCCAGCATCAGTTAGGGGCTGCACTGAACCCTGTGATGCACCAATAGAGATGAGACTCAATGCATCCGCTCTTTCCAGTCCAAACTCCCTGACCATCTGCCTCCACCTTGAAACCACCTATATTGACACTCTAATAGACTCAGGGTCTACTCATTGCTTCCTGGACTTCGACTATGCCACAAAGCATCAACTCCAAACCTACAACATCACTCTGATTCCGCTATGACTCTTCGATGGCTCCTCCAACTCCGTAATTCGAAAAGCCATCGACCTCCATGTTTGCTTCCCAACAGGGGAGCAACACACCATTATGTTCTATGTAACTCCATTGGATTCTAGTTGCTCGGCAGTCCTTGGATACAACTGACTCACCTGCTACAATCCATTGATTGATTGGGTATTGGGCAGTATCTCGTTTGGCTCTCTGACCACAGCTAATCTCCAGGTACCATCCAAGCCAGCAGCTACAACTCCATGCTCATCTGAACCTCCATCCCCTCTGAAGCCCCAGCTCGTGGCACCAAAGGTTGCCCTAGTAAACACAGCAGCCTTTGCCCGAATATCGAGAATGGAAGGAACACAAACCTTCCAGCTCTTTCTCTCCAACTGCCATGACTCTGAAGAAGGTCCAATAGACCTGAGTAATGTTCCGAGTAAATACCATGAGTTCAAGGATGTTTTCAGCAAAACTCGAGCCAACACCTTAGCCCCTCACTGACCATATGACCTCAAAATCAAACTGGAGGAAGGCATATCACCCCCATTCAGTCCAATCTATTCTCTCTCCGAAAGTGAACTGAAGTCCCTCTGAGAGTTTTTAGATGAGAACATATCCACAGGGTTTATATGACCCTCATGCTCCCTGGGGGGCGCTCCAGTCCTCTTCACCCAAAAGAAAGATGGATCACTATGCCTATGCATTGACTTTCATGGACTAAACAAGATAACTAAGAAGGACCGCTACCCACTCCCCAGAATCTCCAATCTCCTGGATAGTCCCCAAAAGGCCCGAATATTTACCAAGATAGATCTCCGACATGCGTACCACCTGGTATGCATCCGAGAAGGCGACAAATGGAAAACCACTTTTTGCACATGCTACAGATCTTTCGAATGGAGTGTGATGCCCTTCGGACTCACAAACTCCCCAGCCACCTTTCAGCAATTCATGAACGACGTCTTCTCTGACCTCCTAGACCTGTCTGTACTAGTATACCTAGACAACATCTTTATCTACTCCGACAATCTAGAAGAACATAGAAACCACATCAAAGAAGTCCTTCAATGTCTCCAAATAAACCACCTATACCCCTGGGCAGATAAATACTTCTTCCACACCGACACCGTAGAGTACCTTGGATACATCCTCTCTCCGAAGGGCCTGACCATGGCCAACAACAAAGTCAAAGTCATCCAGGAATGGCCCAAACCCCAAAAAATCAAAGACATTCAGTCTTTCCTCAGATTCGCAAACTTCTACCGATGCTTCATCTTCAACTACTCCAACATCAAAGTGCCACTAACTTGTCTGACATGAAAAGATACTCTGTGGAATTTTACTGAGAATTGCAGAACATCCTTTGAGACGCTCAAGAAGGCATTCACTATGGTGCCGATCCTACAACAGTGGATCCCCAGATCTCAACTCATTGTCGAGTCCAATGCCTCGGACTATGCCCTCGCAGCAATTCTGTCTACCATATCACCAACGGACAACGACATCCACCCAATAGCCTTCCACTCCTGAACCTTCACCCCTCTGGAATTGAACTACAATATACACAACAAAGAACTACTGGCCATCTTTGAAGCCTTCAAGACCTGGAGACACTACCTAGAAGGTTCAGCAGATCCAATCGACGTTGTCACCGACCACAAGAATTTAGAATATTTTTCAACAACCAAGTTACTCACCCGTCGGCAGGTCCGATGGTCCGAATACCTCTCCCAGTTCAACATGGTAATCCGCTTCCGACCTGGTCACCTTGGCGCTAAACCCGATGCACTGACTAGATGATGGGACATCTACCCTAAAGAGGGAGGAAGCGACTATGCCAAGATCAATCTGCACAACCTCCGACCAGTCTTTACAATGGAACAACTTGTATCGTCACTCCGAGCTACCTCCCTGTACACTCCGGTGATGCGAGCTGCAATGATCATGGATGTAGAACAACTCCATAAAGACATCCGAATCTCACTCCGAGAAGACCCCATAGCTTCGTCCCGAATGGACAACCTCACTGATCGATGGACCATCTCCGAGGATGGACTCCTCCTCCTCAATAAAAGAATCTACATCCCCGATCATGGAAACCTCCGACTCCAAGTCTTACAAGACAAACACGACCACCCAATCTCCAGACACTTCGGCCAGAATTGGACATTAGAACTCATCCGAAGAGACTATGTCTGGCCCAAACTCCGAGATTCCGTTAAGTCCTACGTTAAATCTTACACCACTTGTATGAGGTCTAAACCACAGAGACATTGCCCCTACAGACTACTCAAGCAATTACCGATCCCCAAACAACCTTGGAACTCCATCTCAATGGACTTCATAGAGAAACTGCCCACTTTGGATGGCTACGACACCATCCTCGTCATCATAGACCGCCTAACAAAGCAGTCCCTCTTTATCCCCACCGTCGACACAATCACCGCCCCAACCCTTGCCAGACTCTTTGTCCTACATGTATTCTCAAAGCATGGGGTACCATCACACGTCACCTTGGACCGAGGATCCGAGTTCATCTCCTCGTTCTTCCGATCCCTCGGAAAGGCCCTAGACATGAAGCTTCACTTCACGTCAGGATACCACCCCAAGGGGGATGGACAAACTGAACGCATGAACCAAACCCTCGAACAGTATCTCCGGGTGTATTGCAACTACCAGCAAAACAACTGGTCCAAACTATTACCCATCGCCAAATTCACGTACAACAATGCCCCTAACGCAACGACGGGAATCTCTCCTTTTTATGCCAACAAGGGCTATCATCTGAACATCACTTTCCACCCCAAACTCAACCTTGCTTCCTCTCAGGCACACGACTTCATAGTCGACTTGGACGACCTGCACCAACAACTCCGAAAGACCATATCCGAAGCTCAGACCCGATATTCAGCCTCCGCAGATCGTCGCCGAGCGGTTCCCCCGAACTTCAAAATTGGAGACAAAAATTGGAGACAAAGTCTTCAATAAGTCTGAGAACATCCAAACTACAAGACCTTCTAAAAAACTAGCAGAGAAATTTCTAGGTCCCTTTGTCCGAGGGACGATGGGTCGGACCAGGATGATGTGCCTGGGTCTGTGGAATAGAAGGTGTTTGTAGATATATATATATTTTTTGAGTCTTGAAATCGAGTGAAAGTGACTAAGTCAGAAGAAGTGAACTATTGGTCCGAGGTGAGGGACTCTAAGACATCACCCAAGGGACCTGGTTTGTCTGGGTGTGCTCGGTGGAAGTCAGAGACTACCTCGGAGGTGTGGCCAAGTTTGTTGGCTGGCAGCCAGGATGTTTCGTCTTCGGTACCTTCGTATCTGGTCCATCGGACTAGGTACTGGAGGGGGCACCTGTGTCTTCTTCCGTCAATCTTCGAGTCAAGGATCTCGGAGATCTCGTATTCGGATTCCCCATCAATGACGACTGGGGGTTGGGGTGGGAGTATGCGTTCGGGGAAGGTGTTCGGAGTTGAGGGTTCAAGCATAGAGACGTGGAAGACTGGATGGATGGCTCTCATGCTTTTGGGGAGTTGCAGGGTGAAGGAGACGGTTCCTACTTGTGCGATGCTTATCACTTTCCTTCTCCTTCCCCTTTCCCTTCTCCAGCCCCTTCCAGTTCTCTCTCGGAGTACTCCCCCACCACTCATCCGTCTTTTGCGACCAGTTGAACCACCGAGCCTGCTCGATGATTTGGAGGTCGTTCATATGCACCAGGGCCTCGGCGATCCTCCGGTTCTCCTCCTGGATGCCCCGCACGTCCTGCCTAAGCCCACAAATCTCCTCCACCACCTCCTTCAGGGTGGCTCCAGAAGGGTCCGAACTCTGAGACGGCCCCTCAATCACCACTTCCAACTTTTTCCTCTTTGACTTTGGACCCATACCATCCTCCGAAGCCTCTCTCCCTCTCTTCCCCTTAACATTCGCCCCCTCTTCCTCACCATCCTCCTCCTTGCACTTGACCTTCCGTTTGGCACAAGCATAACAAGAGGTCCCCTTCCCCAAAGAGGGCCATATGCAGGGATCTCCCTGGTGGACACAATGTTTGCAAATATAATGGGGATCCGAATTCCAACCCCTAAGGACGTCTTCGGATGGCTGCTGGTACAAGTCCGGACGCAGGAACATCAGCATCCTCCGACTAGATTTGAATGGTCCGAGACCCACCTTGGTACCGTCGGCCCTTGCCCCCCTCAGTTGGGAGTTTTCGAAGGATTTTTGCGCCTGATGTACTCGGAGTGCCTGATGTACTCGGAGTGCCTGATGTACTCGGAGTGCCTGATGTACTCGGAGTGCCTGATGTAGTGCCTGATGTACTCGGAGTGCCTGATGTACTCGGAGTGCCTGATGTACTCGGAGTGCCTGATGTACTCGGAGTGCCTGATGTACTCGGAGTGCCTGATGTACTCGGAGTGCCTGATGTACTTGGAGTGCCTGATGTACTCGGAGCGCCTGATGTACTCAGAGCACGTGTCAACTCCGCAACACCGAGTATCGACTCACTCGGGAATACTGACCAAATGGCCCTTGCCATGCGGCCTCGGCTCGGTACATCCGGTACATCGTCTGGACCACTCCTCTCGTCCTATCCCCTCCATTGTTCCTTCACCCCCTATTTACTCCTTGACCCATTTTCCCCGAACAACATGACGACCACTCATTGTCCTGGCCACTGCCATTGTTTTATCTTAGGTCGTCCTCTATTGTTCTATTTTCACCCACCACTTCATTATCTTATTCTCAGCCATACTCTATTATTCTAATCCCGCTTACATTCCTTATTCTATTTCTGATCACTGTGGACAATGCCTCCATGTGGTTTCCTCATACCTTATTGTTTCCATTTCTTATGCCACCCTGTTCCACATCTTGCTTCTTAACTATATAAGTAGCGAAATGTATGTAGATAGTTCCTCACTCAGAATATTAATTGGTTTGCACCCCCTTGTCCGTTTCCTATTTCTAAAGTCCTTCGCTCGAACCGACGCCCTCGGTATCCCCACGAGGCTCCTCCCGCTACCCAAATTAGTGGCACGCATGGAACAGCAGGGCGCAATGCACGAGCACGTTGAAGCCTAGCCACTCCAGAATGGTTTGCAGGACTTAACCGATATTTCGGCGTTACCAAATCCTGACAGCGCGTGTTGTTGCTGGAGCATCCGAACACGCTCCTTATCCCGCTCACTTAGGCCCGAACCCCCTGCTTCCGCATTAGGAGTCGGCCCCCGAGTTCCGACCCCTGAGGGTCCCCCTTGTTCAGATGAGTCCTCCATTATCGTGTAGAGCTCCGGAATAGTTGTGGGGCTTTTTACAACCTTCCTCCAAGGATTCTTTTTGGAGCCCCTCTTCTTAGCCTCCCATTGAAGCCTTTTGACTTCCTTCTCCTTCCAGAGTCTTTCGGCCTCCTTGTCAGCCTCCTCTCGGACCAGACGATCGGCCTCTTCCTTGGCTTTCCTCTCGGCCTCCGCCGCCTCTTCCTTGGCCTTTCTATCGGCCTCTGCAGCCTCCTCCTTGGCTTTCTGCTCCGCCTCCTCCTTGGCCTTTCGTTCAGCCTCCTTGGCTTCCTCCTCAGCCTTCTGTTTGGCCTCCTCAGCCCTCTGTTGCTCTTCGGCCTCCTCCTCGGCCTTCCTCTTCTTTTCAGCTCGGATCTTGTCAAGCATCTCCAAGGTTGCCCGCATCTGCTGTAGCAGGGCGGCTTCATCGTCAGGGATGGGGGTGTTAGGTGATGACATGGTTGGGCTACTACTATGGAAAAGGGTCCTCCTTTTATACCTTTTTCAAACACCTAATCACATAATCTTCCCATGGTAACTTCCACCGTCACTAAGCGCTAGGACCTCGAGGCTCGGTCCTAACAGGGGGGCACTGTTATATCCGTGATATAACTCCGACATCTCGGACATCTGACATAGGGCGCTACGAAGAATCTCCCTCCAAACCAAGTCCGAGCCAGTCCAAACCCACCTAGTCACCTCCGAGTCCGACCAACAACAATCACCTTGGACCTCAGACAACCTTCCTTTCTTGTCGAACAATAGTCTTATTGTAACATCAGTTGTAGATCTTCTTGTACTCCGTTTTCGTTCATCTTATTGTTCTCTTGACTATTCCTAATTAGTTACAATAAGGATCACATGTATAATTGTTGTGATGAATGGTGGAAGGAATGGAGAGAAGGGAGTGAGGGATGAGAAAAGAACCAAAACACACCTGAACATATATCCTGTATAATCTGGAAAGAATAGTGTAAACTAGTGTACAGAAGATGTATTAGTGAGCATGCAGTGGAAAGTAGTACAGAATACGGACTTACTAGTAGTTACCGTGCGAGAGACTCAAACCGGCGGCGACTTAGATGCTAAGCACCCGGATGACCAGGAGACATAGGGGCCAGAGGAGCCGAAATATATGGAATACAGAAGGAGACGAAGGGAAAACAGATAGGAGGGGATAGAAGGAACATAGGGGAAGAGACTCACATGTAAAGGAACAAGAACTGAGGGAACCGGGACGCATATATGCAGTCACCGAGGACAGATGACTGAGAAACAGGAGAATGAGACACGAGATACGGCCCAGAGAGGCGATAAATGTTGCAGACAGGAAGGGAACAAAGGGAGAAGTCATTCTATTCAAATGGCACCACTGACAGGTGTCATATCTCTATGAAGATTCCATCGGGGCAACCCACAGTAGGCCGACCCTGCATATGCTCCACAAAATCTGTTAATTACGGATCATATTTTAGTTACATGATTTACTTGTATAAAGAGAAAGTAGCTACAATGAATACTACTAGTCTCTCATACCGAAAACCCCCCATACTTATATTTGATATCTACTCGACGCACTCACGTGACGTCAAGCCGCATTGGGTCAAATTGCTACTCATCGTCATTCAAGGCTGCGGACCCAACGGGGATAACTATATAGGTGCTATCCATCACGCTCACGCCTGTATTAATATATTCTATTATCGTGGATCACCCACAATCAACCTACACGACCTACGGTCACATCGCCGCCAGCTCCTCGGACCAGCGCTTACACACGATCGACCCGCCGTGCGTCGTCTGCGTAAGAGCATACAACTACGTAGAAAATTAGCCACACACCCCATAGCTACAAATCTTTGTATTCCAGTAGTTAGTCCATTTATCTATCACTACCCCCCATCACAGTAATTAAGAATAATTACCTCCAGACTTCTGTACTATACCTTAGTTCAAATATCGACTTAGTATTCCCACTCACTCTCTGAACTCTGAAAAATTATCTTCTCTGAACCTCCAAAATAAAGGACTGATGATCGAGGAGGGCGCAACATCAAAGTTGAAGCCAAGTCCTTACGACTCCGAACACACGACTCGGACCGACTTATGTCAGCTCGGACCTGACGCAAACTCGGACTCTAACAGGAGGACATGGACATTGCCTGTGATTTTCGACACCCTCTGGCACTCATCATCCATTAGACCTGCTATTGGCTGTTATCAATGAGGTTGCACAAGGCAAGGAACCATTAGGCCACATGTAGTATCTGCTAAAGTCAGGAGTCCTGTATTTGAATAAATATCAAAGGAATTATCAGGTAACATATATATCCAAAAGCAGCTGAAAATAACATACTGGTATTCTGCAAATTGCACCTCAGGTGTGGTTGAGGAAGAGATTACTGCAGCTGTGTTTGTGGACTTTAAAGCCGAATCAACCACCTCAAAGTATTTTTCATGATGACTGGGCCCGATGTGCTATTGAATAAAGCATTTGATATCTAGGTATGAGTTGGAAGTATTGGAATTGTGTGATCATGACTCATACCCTTCATGTTCAGTACATTAGTCATCAGGATTACTGAGTATCTAGCTAGTTATTTTCATTTCTAGCACTGAGAACCAGCTCAGCTTCTACCAGCAGCTGAGCCGTGAGTATGATCTTTCATAGCATAGACTACCCAGACTAATATTCTTCTTTAGTCCTTGTTTAGGTACTTAGACTACAGTGGGTCAAAAAACTGCCCCAATGTTTGTGCATTTTAGAAAGATTGATATTTTGTGAAAGAATGACACTGGCAAAAATTCTGAAAATTTTACATGATATACTACAACATGTTGGCTATCTGTTAAGTCTTGGTAATGCCCATAGTGTGGACCAGAATCAGCCAAGTCCTGCAGACCGATCAAGGTGCCTAGGCTTCAACATACTCTTGCATTGTGCCCTGCTTTTCCATGTATGCCACTAATTTGGACAGAAGAAAGACCCAGGAGAGTGTGGAGAGTGTTGGCCTGAGTAAGGGACTTCAGATGGGAGAAGGGAGGACAAGAAGATATAAACCAAGTTGATATTCAGAGTGAAGAACTATCTACATACATTCACTACTTATATAGGTTAAGAAGCAAGATGTGGAACAGGGTGACATTTGTTGGGTGCAAACATGCATCTTACCTGTCAGGCCTCAGACATACTGACAGGCTTCAGGAAAGCCGAAGGGGTCGGATGGGTAAAGGCCAAGTCCTGCAGGCTAGAAGTAGTGGCATGGCTTCAACGTGCTCGTGCATTACGCCCTACTTCCCATGCATGCCACCGATTTGGGACAGAGGGATACCTGGGAGAGTGCCGAGAGTGTCGGCCCAGGTAAAGGACTTGGGACAGAGGAAGGGAGGACAAGAAGGCATAAACCTAGTTGATTTCCAGAATGAAGAACCATCTACATACATTGGCTACTTATATAGGCTAATAAGTGAGATGTGGAACAGAGTGGCACAAGGAATGGAGAACAATAAGGTATGAAGAATCATGTGGAGGTATTGTCCACAATGAACAAGAATAGAACAAGGAATGTGGGTGATAATAGAACAATAAAGTATGACCGAGAACAAAAGAGTGAGTGAAAATAGAACAATAGAGAGTGGCCGAATATAAAACAATGGGGCCACTGTTGACTGACAATGAATAGTGAGTGTCCCAAGGGTAAATGGGCAAGGGGAAGGACAGGGAATGGAAGAATAATAGACAATAGGAGGGTGGGGTTGGGACAATGAACCAAATGATGAACCAAATGTACTGAGCCGAGACCATGTACTGGCGAGGGATGACTTGTCACTGGTGTGTGGGACTAAAAGGCAAGGGTTGTTCGGTCGGTACTACCGAGTGAACCGGAGCTTGGTATCGGGGGCTTGACATCACCCCTGAGAGACCAACCTCAATATATTGTATTTTTATATCTATTCTGATGCCATTCTGTGCGCCTTTTAATTCTCTATTTTTACATATTTTATTTGTATTTTTACCCTCAATATTGAGGGAGATATTGTATTTCTACGTGTACGCTACTTACGGGCGCTTGCCTATGCACCAGACGATGCGCATGGCCAGCTCCCTGGATAGGGACCGGTAGCCTGGCTCAAACCTTAGATAGTGTCAGGAGCCGGCTCTAGTATATGTGCGGGTGAAACATTCCTCGTACATATTTCCCTCCTCAGTGGTTGACTACACTGAGGAGGTGAGTTGTATAATATAATTCAGTAGTGTCCGGACTGATTTTATTATTTCTTTTACTCTGTAAGAAAACTAAACAGGTATATTTCTTGAATATACTTGTAGTGGTTGACTACACTGAGGAGAAAACTAAATAGACTGCCAAAGAAATCTTCAATCCTACTGCATATTAACTTATAATCTCATCAACATTGTCAAGTCCACGATACCGAGTCCCAGTTCACTCAGCAATATCAACCAACCGATGTAGAGTTGCTCTAGGTAATTAATACCTAAAAGCCTGCGTGCACCGGTCCTTTTCTCTGGCGGGATCTAGCACAGTTGTTCGGCACAGCTGGATTATACTCTGTGACAAGGCTATGTATGAACAAAAATAGAATGTGAATGAAATATGGTGTGATGTGACAGGGACATGACCTTGATGAGATGCGAATGTGTCATGCTGACTAAGACTTGGACTTTGACTTTGGGCTTGAATACAATAGTCTAGACATTCCTAGACTAGTCTTGACTTGGACTTGTAGACTGGACTTGGGCTTTAACTTGTGAACTTGTTATTATAGAGGTGAGCCAGAGGCCTTTATATACAAAAACCAAGCAATGATGCAAAATGATGCAAGAGGTTGGCTATGTCAGTTGAATGACAAAGTACGAGAAACAAGTATACAAAAGAGGAAACTATGGAGAAACTCTAGAGAAATGGTACAGCATCGAGGCTACGCGAATAGAGGCTAGGGGCTATGATAGGGGGAGACTAACCAAAAAGGTAAGGATGATGAGTAACAATGAGAAAAGACTAACAGAATAGGACACAGGTCTGAGTCATGCCAAGAAAAGGGGAAACATATAAAAGAAACAATAAGGAAGTCCACCAATAAATGTCTAACAACCTTGTCCACTACTCCTGAGGGGCCTTAGAATGAGTCAGGGGACTGAGTCATCTCAGAGTATTTCCAGGTCACAGGCAACATATCTTCCCCAATTTCTCAAGTATCCAATCCAAGGATAGGGGTCTGGGAGAAGGAGGACTAATGGGTATACGGTCGTGCACTCTTATTTTGTGTTTAAGAGTGAGTCGAATGGAGTGGGCAGGATAATCAGGATAAGATGGTGCCCTGAACTCTGCCTCGTATTCCACTCTACTCCTATCACGATATGCTGGTCTAGATGTCATTCCAAGAAATATGTATGGTTCTTGACTTTCTGGGAAATAGACTGCATCTCCTATCGCATATGACTGAGTGTAGATTGGATGGGATCGTCTTCTGAGTGAGAAATGTGCTGGTGGGGGTATGCAAAGATAATGATATGTTAATGGTTCTGCCTGGATGCATGTGTCCTGGGTGTTGTAGCATTGCATGGGAATGAGCTCTGAAGAAGACATGATGATATAATGGGAGTCTGAAGATTGATGTGCTGAATAGAATGGTTGGCTGTGTGATGTGGTGACAGTGAAGGTGATATGGGATGAGCGCCGTTGGAGTCTGATTTGGAAGATGGTTGAGATCGATCGCTTTACTGTCACTGACCCTCACCCATATCATCCCTCACTATCATGCAGTCTTGGCTTGGCACATCCGGTACATTATCTGGACCACTCCTCTCATCCCATCCCCTTTATCCTCTACTATTCTCTCATTCCCTGTCCACTCCCTTACCTGTTTTCCTGTCAAGTACACATACCGAGGATCCGGTAACTTGGCGGTACCGACTAAAATACTCCGTTAGTAACCGAGTACAAGTCACTCTACGAGTTGTTCTCGGCTTGATGCACATATCGGTCACATTCCTCATTCCCATCCCATGCCTACTCCTCACACCTCGGTCTGCCTCACCTCGGGACTTCCTGCCCTTGTGATATCCTCGATTACAGCCCTTGTTTTATAATCGGGCATTTCCTATTGTCCTATCCTCGGTCACATTCCTATTATCCTATCCTTCATTGTTCTATGCTCGTTTACATTCCTTCTTTCTAATTTTACTCGTTGTGGACAATAGCCGCATGCTCTGCATACCTTGTTGTCCCACATTCCTTATTCCACATGTCGCTTCTTAACCTATATAAGTAGGACATGCATGTACATATTTCCTCATTCTGGGTATCGACTAGGCTTAGGCCCTTCTACCTTCTTCCCCTCTGTTAAGTCCTCGACTTGGGCCGGCATCATCAGCATCCCCTCGAGTATCTGTCTGTTGCAAATAGGTGGCACGCACGGCAAGTAGGGCACAATGCACGAGTACGTTGAAGCCAACACCACTACTCTTGGCCTGCAGGACTTGGCCATAGTCCGCCAGACCTTTCGCCAACACCCCTCGGCAGTACCGAAGTCCATCAGTAACCGACACTTGACAGTATACCCAGAATCACACTACTTCCCGTGCCTTACTTATGATTATGACCTCACGAAATAATAGCAGCAACACAAACATGTCAACAAACAAGGACAGTAAACAATTCCAGCCAAATCAACCCGGGCACACCATAATCCTCGGCAAAAATAGCAAGCTCCTCCCAATCGAACGACAGAGACGCATAATCAACAACCTGTGTCTTTTTTGTGGTGCAAAAAATCACAAAATTGCTGGGTGCCCTAAAACAAGCAAAACCCGCACAACTACTACCCCCGACCCCGTCCCCCAGGCAACTGGTACTCGACGCTAAAGCTGAAAATTCAGCATCAGCAAACGGAGACTAGGTCGCCTTCCGACCGGCCTCTGAGCACACCAAGAGTTGCGTTGACTCTGTCACGACCATACATCGAGCTTTAACTTATTTGGCAGTACCGACCAACCGACCCTCACTCACATCATTCCATGACGTACTGTTTCGGTTCGGTACACCCGGTTCATCACTCGGTTCATTATCCTTTCCCCCAAACCCTATTCTTTATCATCCCTACACTCCCTTCCTTCCCCCTCACTCGTTTACCCATAGGACGATCACTATTCCCTGCCACTCCTTCACAGCCCTATTGTTTTATTCTCGGCCATTCCTTATTGTTCTATTTCTTTCCCACAATCTCACCGCTTATATTTCATTGTCTTACCCTCTCATTATTCTATTATAATCGTTGTGGACTATCCCTCCACATGGTCTTCATACCTTATTCTTTTTTCCATGTCTTATGCCACCCTTATTCCACATTCCGCCCCTCAGCCTATATAAGTAGTTGATACGTGTACATAATTCCCCAGTCTGAGTATCAACTAGGCTTACGCCTCCCTACTCTCCTCCTTCTGTTCAGAAGTCCTTACTCAGGCTGACATCCTCTGCACTCGCCTGAGTATCTGTTCTCGTTACAAGTTAGTGGCACGCACAGGAGGCAGGGCGCAACGCACGAGTACGTTGAAGCCAAGCCACCCTGACCAGCCTGCGGGACTTGGCCGGTTCCGACAGTACCATCGGTAGTACCTAGGCCTGACAGACTCGGCAGATGCCAGTAGTGAGGTTCATTCAATGCTGCTACGTCTTCCTCTCCTCTTTATTTTAATCTTGTTCCATCATCTGACGTTGGTGTCAGGACCATGCATCCGCAACGCACGAGCACGTTGAAGCCAAGCCACCCTGACCGGCCTGCAGGACTTGGCCGGTTCCGACAGTACCTTCGGTAGTACCGAGTCCTGACAGTTGGTACCGAATGTTCTCGGGAAACCATCTTATATGCCTGATAGAATCAGCACTTGTTCACAACCACACTTTTACTTCAATTTCGTTTGAAATTCCCTGATCCAGTACAGCAAAAAATTTGGTTATTACTGAACACATACACATGTTACTAGATCTTCTATTCGGACAACATTAGTCCACCCATCCATCTGTCATGTACTAGATCTGTCGGTTGGCAATATTCGGGCACAACTCTCTCACCCGCTATAATCCGTTGATTAACAGGGTATTGGGGAGTATTATAATCCATCAAGCCACTAAAGTTTCTAGGTGCATCCCGATGGCCTCGGTCCAGGTGGCATTTGCCACTGTTCCAAAAGCCTCACACAGGATCCTGTTCCGTCGCTGGAAGCTTTGCCAATAGCCCTAGTCAATGCAACTGCCTTGTGCATGCTCGTATACCTGAATGGCTGGCAAGTTTTTGGCTGGGACCTCTCGGCCAGCGTTGTCATTCGGCACATTTGGCCAAGGTCTTTTCCGTCCACCCCTGTCAAGCGTCGGATACTGACGGACTTCGGTACTGCCGAGGGGTATTGTCGAAAGGTCGGGCGGACTATGGCCAAGTCCTGCAGGCCAAGAGTAGTGGCGTTGGCTTCAATGTACTCGTGCGTTGCGCCCTACTTGCCGTGCGTGCCACTGTATTTGCAACAGACAGACACTCGGGGGGATGCTGAGGATGCCGGCCCGAGTCGAGGACTTAACAGAAGGGAAGAAGGTAGAAGGGCCTAAGCCTAGTCGATACCCAGAATGAAGAAGTCGATACCCAGAATGAAGAAGTCAATACCCAGAATGAAGAAGTATGTACATCCATGTCCTACTTATATAGGTTAAGAAGCGACATGTGGAATAAGGAATGTGGGACAACAAGGTATGCAGAGCATGTGGTTATTGTCCACAACGAACAAAATTAGAACAAGGAATGCAAAACGGGGACAGAACAATAAAAGACGGAACAATAGGGTCGTGACTCAAGATGGGACAATAGGGAGTGGCCGAGTATAAAAAAATGGGGTTTCGTCTGAGGATAATACAAGGACATGAAGTCCCGAGGTGAAACAAACCGAGGAGTGTAGATGGCGAATGTGCCGAGCCGGGACCGGCGCACCAAGTGTTATGCAGGCAACGTGGGTACTTGGTCGTGGACATAGGATGATTGCTCGGTCGGCACTGCCGGCGGATGGGTCTTGGTACGTGGACTTGACAGCCCCCATCCCTTCCCATTCATTTACTCCGTATATGCGGCTCTTATGCCTATATGACCCCCTTTCCGTTCTTCTCAGCTAGAGGCTGACACCTTTAGTAGATGGTGGGATGTCTACCTAAAAGGGGGGGGGTGGCGACCAGCTAGAAACCTTTTCAAACTGCGCAAACTCCCCTCCCGAAGACATCCCTCCCCAAAAAAAACCCTCCATTCCATCCCTATCTTCTTCTGCTCCCTCAGTCCTAGCCCTATTCCCCTCCATTCCATCACCCATCCCCATCTTCTATCCCGTCCTCCCTCTCTCCCTTCAAATACAACAACTGGACCTGCCGAACACCTCGGCACATTCAACTTGTTCCTTCTTCTCTTATTTCCTTTCTACCTTCAAAAAAAAAATATAAAAATTCTAACAAAACCCTCATATCAATTTTTGACATCCTCACTATCT
>QLPI01015914.1:0-18003 GCA_003314275.1 Chroogomphus rutilus | reverse complement strand
GATTTACTACTCTACACATAATAGATCTTCGTATAAGTGAATTCAGCTCTACTCAGGCTGATGAGGTCACCTGAAACCAATTTCATAATCTTGCTCTAACGGTGACACAACCTGATCTGTATGATCGAGGATGAACGGTACATAACATCGCGTCCCGTGATGATGTCCATATGAACCGTCTGGGTGCCAAGACGCACCATATTCATTGCTATCTTAGAAGCTCGATCAGCAATTTCTGAGGTGATAGAGTGATCACAATATCCGGCCGATTTAATGTGCACGCCATACCAGTGTCTGGTATGATTGCCGTCTTCGGACATCGTTATTCAATTAACCCTGATATCTATGATCACGATATCAACGTGCCTTGATTGCCGCCATTTGACGTGTATCAGATATCACACAATCTGACGCTGGGTTGAATTGCCCCTGATGGCGTGTTCGCATTCACGGACCGGTGTAATAACGTGCCTCAGGGATTGATTGCGGTTTCTGGCGCTGAGTAGATCTTACCTGATCCGGGGCAAGGCAGCCATTCAATAACGAAAATCACAGACTTTTCGCGGGAGGCAGCAATCAATCCCTGGAGCGTGGTCCACCGGCCCGGGAGTGGTTACACGTCATTGTAAGTCAATTTGAAGATCACAGCGTCAGATTGCGTGATAAGGCAGATGGCGGCAATCATTCCAGTATGCGATATTGACCCGATATGGTCATCAGGTGATTTCCATGTGCTTCCTTCACATGTGGCGGGTCGGATCAAATTCTATTCCTAAAGCACCTTGAGTTAATATTGCTCATCTTGGCATGACCCTGATTGCCACATACGATCTACCCCCGCCTCCTGACCCAACTCAGGGACACTCAATGTGATGCCGGTAATCTCACTGAATCAATGACGCGACTCTGCTAATATATGCTTTACTTGTGGTGGTTCAGATCAACTCCTATCTTCTCGCGACATCTGCTCCCATATCGAGGAGAAGTCGAACCATGTCCTCGTCCGCCGATGATGCCGCCCAGGACAGCACAGAACCTTCCTGTGCGTTGACATCGGCGCCCTTCTCGACCAGCAAGCGAACAATGTTCTCATGGAATTTTCTGGCTGCCGCCTGCAGCGCACTGCCATATTCTCCTCCCTGAAGGTTAGCATCCGCACCCCGGTCGATCAACAAGCGCACGATGCTCTTATGACACGTTTCCGATACCGCCTGCAGCGCAGTGTTAAACATTCCTCCCTGCAGGTTCACATCCGCACCCCGGTCGATCAACAAGCGCACGATGCTCGGATGGGGTGTTGCCGATGCCGCCTGAAGCGCACTGCCGAACTTCCCTCCCGCCAAATTCACATGTGCTCTCTGGTCTAGCAGCAAACGCACGATGCTTTCATGGCCATTGTGTGAGGCGGCCTGCAGCGCACTCCTGAAATATCCGCCATGCAGGTTCACCTCTGCTCCCCGGTCGATTAATAAGCGCACAACACTTTCGTGACCGCTGCGCGATGCCTCGTGTAGTGCATTGCCATGGGATCCTCCCTGCGCACTCACATTCGCTCCCAGGCCTATCAACAAGCGTGCGATGCTCTCATGACCCCGCAATGATGCGCATTGCAACGCACTGCGTTCCTCTCCATCCTGTATGTTCACATGCGCTCCTTTGTCTAGCAACAGGCGCACGATGCTTTCGTGACCACGGTACGACGCGGCTCCTAGCGCACTGCCGCACCATCCTCCTTGCTTGTTTACTTCCGCCCCCATCTCAATAAACAGAATAACGGTGTCCTCGTGACCCCAATACAACCCGCCTGGAACACATTGCCGTAAATCCCGCCTTGTATGTTCACATCCAATAGAGCTCCTTGATCTAGGAGCAGGCGAACAATATTTTCGCGACCGCGCACTAACGCCGCCTGCAATGCACTGCCGTACCTTCCTCCCTCCATCCTCACATCCGCTCCTCGGTCTATCAACAAACGTACGATGCTTTCGTGACCGCCGTAGGACGCCGCCTGCAGTGCAGTGTCATAAAATCCCCCCTGCATGTCCACACATGCACCATGCTGCTGAAGCAAGCAAGCAATCCTCTCATGGCCATGTTCTGAAGCCTGTTGGAGTGCAGTGCCTCAAAACTCTTCGTTTGCATCCACATCTGCTGAATTTTCAAGCAGAAGACGAACGGTGCCCTCATGCCCATATCTCGAGGCCATCTGCAGTGGTCTGCCATAGGATCCTCCTGGCAGGTTCACGTCCGCTCCAAACTTTATCAACAGCCGGATGATGTCCTCATGACCATGATATGATGCGGCATGCAGTGCCCCGCCAAATGATAAATTAGTTTCACGTCTATTCACATCCGAACTACCGTCTAAGAGAGTTTCAGTCGCCCTTCTCAATCCAGCCAAGGAAGTGTAATATAGAGGAGCGCATCTCAGATCTCCTGGGATAAAATACAGATTGTCAGCATCCGGATTGTAAAGTGTCAGCCGGTTTGAATATAGGTCATCCTGGGGTTGCAGAAGGCCCATTATTAGTCGATGCAGAGCATCCGAGTCGCCATCATCTGCCAGAGCATGGCTCATCCAGTTTCGGGCTGCATATTGACCAAGTGGATGTGTTTGCCCTGGGTATGTAGATCCAGGCTGCGTGAATCGCAGCAGGTAGGCAAGACATGTCTTGGCAATCATCGTGTTGGCCATTTTCTGGTCGAACGAATAGAAAGACAGCTTATTATTTTGTTGACGGAGGTAGTCTGAGATAAGATATTCTCGGACAGAAAAATAAGCGAGTTTGAGTGTGGAACGGTCAGTGATGAGAGTCCAGTACGAGTCAACGTTCTTGCCAGAGTTTATTATAGTCTCTTCCTCGTCATCCAATTCCTCACTAGACCCTTCATCATCACTCCCAACATCTGGAACCGTAATGGCCACCAAACTGGAGCATATATCTATAATTTGTCGAGGATCAAACGGTCGTCGATCCGGGTCAAATAGAACCCATATTCCGCGTCAGGATCTGTGGCGAGGACTTCAGCACCATCTTCCAGAGAAATCTCTTCAACGGAAAACGAAAGCCATTGCAGCAACCGGACAGCAGATCTGCTATCTTCTTCATCGATATTCAACAGAATCCGGTCATAGGTCTCGTACAGGGTCTTCGGGAGGGACTTGACAGCTTTTTTTAGCTGGGCGGGAGAACGGCACCATCGCAGCATGTCCAACTGACAACTAATCCATCGGAACCTTTCAGTGTTGTGAGTAAAATATCACAAATTGGTGGGTGGAACGCATTACATTCCATGTGCACCCTCGATCAAAACGGTCTCGACCAATTTCTTATCCTCTTCAGAGTACACCCGGAACTCGCCATCATGATCCAATGTTTTGGTAACGTGCAGCCGAATGTCATCGTCAACAGAAACTGGATCCATTGTCACGTCATGTGAGACTAGATCCTTCAGCCCTCTGGAAATATCATATTATTCCTGGCGGCTAGTCGCTAGTAGGTGTAATGTGCCAATCCCCCAGCTGTGGAATGTTTTCAGAAGTTTCAGCAGTTCACGACGATCGTGGCATTCGTCGAGCGCATCAAAAACCAGAAACACATGGTCGAAGCTGCGGATGATAGATTCTAGAGCGGAAATCAACTCTTCAGGTGTGAGGGGTCGGCACCCCTCTTCGTTCTGGGAGAATAATTTCGATAAGGCGTCAGGAGTGCTGGCTAATTGAAATGAGATCTGTTTAACGAGGGAACTGAGAACTACACGGGTATCTATGTCCTTTGAGTGAAACTCAAAATAGACATATGCATAAGCCAGCAACGGTCGTTTCTGGCAATAATCGGAAATATTCTCGATGATCGCAGAGCTGAATCCCAGACGCGTTAGCGTGACCCACTATACACGCACTCTACTCGCCATAGAATTGTTTTCCCAGCACCAGCTGGACAAGTGAGTCAGCGGCAAACAATTTTCTGAGAAAAACGCTTAGAAACTCACGCATTCCATGAAGCCATAGGAACGAGTTGTCTTTCATTTTCCAGTCCTTGAAGTGATCTCCGTGCACAAACCACATCCCCGTTGTTTCTCGTCGCTCCCTGAGAGCACTAGCATGCTTTAATCGCTGGTCAGGAGCTGCCAGCCAATCATATATCTTCTGCCGACCTCCATCTGCAAGAAATGTTAACAGAGGGTTGGTAAGTATTAAGACCAATATGGCACTACGAGGTTTGAATAGTCACACTTACCAATAGTCCTGTCGTGGTTGATGACACTGTGAAAAGTGACATTCCCTCCAGCACCTGGAACAACACATGTGGATTTGCGCGGGGCTCTTGGATTTTCAACATTGGACAAAGAGACGTACCCAGGTTCACATTGGAAAGGGTGGTGTGAATGAATGGTGACGTCATCGGTCGAGCGTGAGTTGGATAGAGTGTCTCTATGTCTTTTCCACAAGTCGAATTGCGTAGGGGTAGTAGGTAGTGAATGAGAGTTGATGGGCTCCCAGACGCACAGCCTTCCGAAGCGGCATCAGAACCCCAATCCCCGATAACCAACAACAACCGCAAACGATCCTTGTGCGCTTACGCTAGTTTGCAGTACATAAGGCCCACGCGATATTTACACCTCGATTTGGGAGCGCAAGTGGACATGGAGGGGGAAGAATATAGCAGCGCCTCGCAGACGGTAACACATGCAACATAATTCAATTGCTCCTGGACATGGAGCCGGATCCAAATATTCCTGGAGTATTTGACGGCGGGACGCTGCAGGTCGCGTCAGCAAAAGGCAATGAGACAATTGTGCGTCTATTGAATGACCGGAGAGCACAGGTGAACATGCAAGGAGGAAAATATGGCAGTGCTCTGGAGGCGGCATCAACAGAAAATCATGAACATTGTTCGTTTGCTTGTCGAGAAGGGTGCCGACATAAACGAACAGGATGGTTTGTCGTTGACCCTGGTGGAGTTATTAGGGAACGAGGAGATGGTTCGGTTACTATTGGATCTGTCTGCGGATGTCAACATGCAGGGAGAAGGAGAATATGGCAGTGCCCTAGAGCGGCATTGGCTCGTTGTCATAAGAACATTGTTCGCTTGTTAGTCGAAAAGGGTGCCGACCTAAACATTCAGGGAGGAAAGCACTCTGACCTGTACTTTGGCATCATGGGGGGACGAAGACATCGTTCGACTCCTTCTAGATTGTGGAGAGCAAGCGAACATCGTGGGAGGATACTACCGCAGCGCGTTGCAGGTGGCATCTTGAAAACGTCACCAAAACATTGCTCGCCTGCTGGTTGAGAAGGGAGCAGACATAAACATGTTGGGAAGACGGGGTGGTTCTGCACTATACCCGGCATCGCCAACAGGCGACAAATATTTGGTTCGACTACTCCTCGATTGTGGAGGGGATGTAAACAAGCAAAGAGGAAAGTTCGGAAGCGCAATTCAGGGAGCATCGAAAGCAGGTCATGACAATATAGTTTGCTTGCTGCCGGACATGGGGGAAGGCGTAAATATACTGGGAAGATATTACGGTGGCGCACTGCAAGCAGCGTCATTCAAGGGTCACGAGACTATTGTGTGCTCGCCAGTAGAGAGAGAAGCACATGTGAACCTGTAGGCAGGGAGGCACGGGAGTCCAGTGCATATGGGGTTAACGATGGATCACAGTAATATCGCTTACTTGCTGGTCGAGAACTGAGTGGACATGAATATGCAGGGAGGACAGGTTGGTTCTCCACTTTATTTGGCATCACAACAAGGGAGGAGGACAGGTTCGGATCCTTTCGGATCTAGGAGTGGATGTCAACTCCAAGGGAGTATACTATGGCAGTGCATTTCAGGCACTGAGAGTGGCATCATTTATGGGTCATGGAAATATCTTCTCTTTGCTGGGAGTCTCTTCATCTGATTACCAGTACCTCTTATTGTAAAAAAAATTATACCTATATCAATTGTTAACCTTTGCCCTGAAATCAAATAACAGACAATATGGAAATACGGATACCATTTACAACACTGAGGTGCCACAGGCCAATAGGGATATGTTGGTCCCTCAAACTTGGGTCATACCTAGAAAACAACACGAAAGTTACGGAAAATTCTATGATACCATCTAAATCCCCAGTGTTGCTACACACCTTCGATCAGATTGCCTAAAGCTGATCTTCGTGACCTCGTTTGTGAAATGGCACTGCATGATCAATGTAACTGAACTTGATACACACTTGTGTGAGACCGGTTTGACTTACAAACATACTCCGTTCATTTGGCGTACCACAGAGTAACAACTCCATCCCACTCCTGACCAGACCTGATCATCTGGATCTGCTTTCTGTATCACCTTGACCATGAATTTGATGGTAGGCGGGGCGGGATAGCCGCGATTGAGAGTATATGACAGACCGTGAATTATATAGCATTTCGCATTGATGCAGGTATTTGGAAAGAATAATGGATCAACTTCTGTAGGTCGGTTTGGCGATCGTGCATGATCGGTGGCGCAATCTTAGTCAGCGATGATACATGTGGTGGCCATGTGGCATGCACATCTCGTATTTGGTCATGTACTAATCAGTTCCGGTGTCGCTGATCAACAACTACACAAAGCAGATGGGGAATTATATTGCATGTGTGACCAATGTGATACAGCAGACAATGACGTGTAAGTGCCGCTCAAATCATTCAACAAATCGGCTATGGTACATCAACGGTGGCGGACCCCTGATCGGCACGATAATATATTATATGTGGGTCGGCGTGGCGTCCATGTGACTTCTCAGGATGGCCTCTTTTCAATTGCCATTGCATCATGCCCGCACAGAAGTTCTTTAAAATGACTTATTTTAGAATAAAGCAATTCTCTGAACCGTTCGCCAGTCCAGGCCCAGTCTCCACCCTATGGCTATTGTGTGGATTGTTTTATCCACGGGCATGATTTAGATCTTTCACGAGAACGGTCTCAAATAGATAACAATGGATTCAAAAAAAATGTGATGTAGCTGTAGAATTCTGGATATAACTCAGTCGTGTAACTAGCGCGACTGAGTATAATATTAATACCTGGATATAACTATACAGGGAATGCATGTCAGTATAAGTGTACAACATATCAATAGATATCTCACCTCAGTCGTGTAACTAGGGCGACTGAGGGAATGAGAACTAACTACTGTGTCTTATATACCATAACTGTGTGGCACTGTGGATGTTATAACAATAAGCATTATTGTATGGGAATACAATAACACGCAGTCTCAGATCCCAATGTAGGAAAACAATGGCACACAGTCTCAGATTCCAACACTCCCCCTCACTGTGATAGCTAGAGGTTATCACAGTGATCCGGAGATCTGAGACCCAGCAATGCAGCAAATTTGTTGTGCTTCGGACGGGGTAGGGCCTTGGTCATAATGTCGGCAGGCATGTCAGCAGTGGGGAGAGGTATCTGAACGACACATCTCTTGCATCAACGCGTTCACCTGTGTAGTGGAATTGTACGTCGATATGTTTTGACCTGTTGTGGAAACTTGGATCTTTTGTAAGGGATGTAGATTAATCTGAGACTTTTAATCTGTATTTGGGTCTGGCAGATAGGGTTTCCTGGGGTTTTCCCGCGCTTTAATATCGGAGAGTCGGTTGGAGAAATATGAAGATATCCCTATAGATTTACTGTGAATTTATCTATATTTATCTATAGGGAAAGTATTGCCCTATGGCAATTCTACAGGGAGCTGAGTCCCGGGTTTACTATCCGCTTAGGTGCCGTACCGGGAATCCGGCCTGGGCGCCAAAGCGTCAGTTTAACGATTTGTGGTTCCCCCACAAAGTAAATATAATATGTAGTGATAGGGGATAATATTATATAGTTGGAAACCCAACTGTGACCCGGCCTTGCTGTACGACGAGTAGCTGGTGTCTTAGTCCTAAATAGGAAAGTACGCTCGGCGCTTAACCTTCCGGTTCAGCGCGAGACAAAGATATTCGAGTGTAGCCTAAAGGCTAGTGTGATGGGGGGCAAAGATACAACTGTAATTGCTTGTTTTTGGTTATTGTACTACTCTAAATATCTCTTGTATTTATACGAAGTAGAAGATGATTAGTAAGACGAAAACTTCATGGAGTGAAGTTTAGAAGCCGGCCCAATGCGGCCGTACGCGTGCTACACCCGCATATATGCGGTGGGAATGATATAGAGGAAAACTTCACAGGGGAAGTGATAGAAATAGAATAGAATGGATAATATACTGAATAGAAATCCACATGCCAGTGTATCTCCTTCCCAACGTGTCCAGATGATGTGAGCTGGCCCTTGGGGTAGGTATGGGGCCGGGTAGACAGTGTGGGGTAAAACCCGCTCCTAAAATCATGGAAATATTATCGTAGGTTCCTCATGATGTATATAACTTCAATATGAAGTTGTGTCCTGATCTGGGAATGGTTGGGGGAGATATTGGAGTTTTGGTGGAGAATATATATATAAATGACTCAATAATGCCTGGTTCTAACAAGGGATATGGAGCCAAGGTTGTCACTGTGGACAGTGGTAGTGCCTTGCTTGTGACCCAGGAGTTCAAGCAATTTGTGTAGCCACATAGCCTCTTTTGTGGCATGACAACTCGTGACATATTCAGCCTCGCAACTCGAGGTGGTGACAACAGGCTGGCGTTTCGAACTCCACGATATGGCTCCTTGACCCAAGGTAAACATATATCCCGATGTGGAATGTCGTGTATTGGCACATCCTGCATAGTCTGAATCAGTGTATCCAACAAGTAGTGGGGTGTCAGGGCTGCCAAGTGTGAGTCTGTAATCTCGTGTCTGTTTCAAATAATGCAGGACTCGCTGTAGTGCAGTCCAGTGGGCCAGCCCAGGGTCAGAATTAAATTGGCTCAGCTTGTTTGTGGCAAAAGTAATGTCAGGACGAGTAGCCATCGAGGCATACATTAATGATCCAACACCTGCTAGGTAAGGAATCTTCTTCATCTTTAGTCGTTCTTCATCTGAATTTGGTGACATAGATTTGTTCAAGAAAACATTTGGGTCCAAAGGAGTGGAAACACCGTAGGAGTCCTGCATTCCAAAATGGTGCAGGATAGTATCGATATAGCCACTTTGGGATAAGGAGATGGTACGTGCATGACAGTCACGAGTTATAGCCATACCAAGGAACCATTTAATAGGTCCCATATCCACAACATTGATGATTCGCCGTAGATCTGTGACCATTTCAGTGAGTGTCTCTCAGTTGCTGGCTGCAGCAGCCATATCATCAACATGCAGGGTAACCATGATCTGACCCTTTTTGCCTTCTTTTAGGAATACACTGTGGTCAACACTTATTCTAGTGAATCCAGCACGGCACATTTCATCATAGAGTCGGGTGTACCAGCAGCGGCCTGCTTGGCATAGGCCATATAGGGACTTGTTGAGTTTACATATCCAATCTTCTTTCCCTTTTATTTTACGGCCTTTGGGTTACTCCATAAAGATTTCTTCTGTCAAGTCACCATGTAGGAACACCGTCTTGACGTCAAACTGGTTCACTTCCCAGTCCAAGGATGCAGCCAATCCTAATACGGTGCGTACGGATTCCAAACGTGCAACAGGGGCAAATGTGTCAGTATAATTGACACCCTTGACTTGTGAGTACCCTTTTGCAACAATTCTGGTCTTGTGCCTTGACACATTATTATGCTCATCTCTTTTCTGTAGGAATACTGTTTGACATCCAAGGATTCGACACCCATATGGTACATCTTTTCGTGGTATCAGGGTCCATACATTGTGGTGATACATGGATTCCAGTTCATCGTCATAGCTGGTTTCCCATTCTGCTGCATCATAGGCTTGTGTTGCGTCTCGGTAGGTCCTAGGATCATCTTCAGCTACACCTAGCAGCTCATTAATTTCTTTATCAGTTGCAACCACAATCATGTCTTCAAGGACATGAACAGTGTCATTGAGTGTTTGATATCCTCTCTGTTCTTTTATTTCTCTTTTTGCCCTTTCTAGTCGTGTTTCATAGGGTACTCCTTTCATTGCAGCGCCTGCAGCTGAAGGTTTAGGAATGTGTTTTGATTTGCGCTGGTGAGTCACTCCTTCTTCTTCATTTGATTGTTGCTCATCATTTGATTGGATCTCTCCCCCTCTTTGTGCAATGTCTCTATCATCCATGTCCCCTCTATTTGTCTTGATCGTCATTTTCTGGAAAGGATCATCCTCTGAATCCTCTTCTCCTGCTTCTCCAACCTGCATGCCCGGTCTATAAACTCGAGGATGGTTGTCTTTTGATTCGATGAAGACAACATTCCTCGTTGTAATTATTCGACCTGTTTTGGGATAGTAGCAACGGTAAGCCTTCGAGTTTCTTGAGTATCCAACGAGTATTCCTTCTACTGAGCGGTTGTGAATTTTTGGATCTTGTCCTGGCATCTTGAGTATGAATGCTCTGCATCCTATCTCTCTGAGGTGCGATACATTGGGTCTAACTCCATAGTATGCCTCATACGGAGTTTTGTCTTTCAATGTTCGGGTAGGTGTTTGGTCCTTCAGGTAGGCTGCAGTTAATACACATTCTCCCCAAAGTTTAGATGAGAATTGGTTTTCTGACATCATAGCTCGTGCATGGTTGAAGAGAGTCCAATGGAGTCGTTCTGCCTTTCCATTTTGGGCAGAGGTATATGGCGCTGTTACCTGGTGATTGACACCTTGGTTCCATAAGTATGATTCAAATTCTCTTGAGGTATATTCTCCCCCATTGTCTGTGCGAAGTATGTTGACCTTTTCTCCTGTTTCATGTTCTACCAATGCTAACCATTCCTTGTAGCAATTCATGGCTTCATTTTTTCATTTCAGCAGGTAGGCCCAAACTTTATCAGAGCAATCATCTATAAAGTTTAATGTGTATCATTTGCCTTCAGGGGTTTGTACTATCTCTGGTTCTGTAATATCAGAGAATACCTTTTCCAGCCGCCGCTTGGCTCTTCCCCCTTCTCGTACTTTGGGAATCGGTGTCCTAGCCTGCTTGGCAAGGATGCAATGTTCACAGACCTGTGGAAGGAGATGAAGGCTGGTAGGCATACCTATGGCAAGTTGTTTTTCAGCCATGTGAATGATTGCTGAATAGTTCACATATCCCAGACGATGGTGCCAAGTGTCTAGCCCAGGGATGGCACGAGCAACATGAGCATGTTCAACAGAGGAGCGGTCAGTCAAGGTATATAGCCCTTTTGCATACCGCCTGCCTTTAACAATGAGTTTCTTGCCTCGTAGGATAGAACACTCGGATGGAGTAAAGGTCACATTAAAGCCATCATCACTGAGGTGACCAACCGATATGAGGCATAGTTTGACATCAGGGATGAACAGTGTATCCTTTAATACCAGGTGACACCCTTTTCCACATCGGATGCAGATGGTTCCCATGGCAACAGCAGAGACAGTAGAACCATTAATGCCCCAGATTTCCTGGGATGGAATCTGGTGAAGTTCTGTAAAATCCTCCCGATGCGGTGAACAGTGGCTGGTAGCACCAGAGTCAAAGATATATGGGGTGAAGTAGGCGGTAGCGGCACAGTCAGTTGATGATGCTATGGTGTCGTTCCAGTCAACTGAACAGGTAGGGAGTTCATGGAGGATGGCACAGGAGTCAGAGCCACTGTCTTCAGATATTTCTGTCACAGCAGCATGAGCTTATTCCTTACTCTTCCCTTTTCCTTTCTGATCATTTCTTTTTTCGTTTGCCTTTTTCCACCATTTGGGTGCTTTTCCTGCACTTCCTCCACCTTCCACCCAGCATTTTTCAATATCATGACCAGAGCATTGACAGTTGGTGCATTTTGTAGAAGTGGTGCGTTTTTGTGTTTTTTGGTGTTTGGCAGCAAGTAATTTTTCTCCTGCTTTGATTGAATCACAATGCCAGGTCTCCAGAGCCTCAATTTCAAGACTATGGGTAATTTCGTCAGACTTGAATGTTTTGGGCGAGGAGGTCATATTCCCTATCATGATTTTCCTAAGCCAGTCAAACTCCCCATCCATCATCGCATGCAGATATAGGATAATGGCCATTTCTTCTTTGGTGGGTGGTGCTGTATCATATATGATTTCAATTAAATCTTTTAGGTCTGCAATCGTGGCATTGACACTATCCACTGTAGTGAAGCGGGTGTGCATTGCTGTCTGCAGAGCATTGAATTTTGATATAGCGCCGCTTTGGTAAGTCTTCGCTTTTAAGTGTTCCCAAGCCTCTCGTGCAGTGGTCAGACTCTCAATTTCCTGGGATAGTGAATTGTATACAACTTGGCAGAGGGCACCGACAATGTGATCCTTTGTACGGGTCCATTTGTCAAGTTCTGTAGTGTCCGTTGGGGGTTTGCTGTCCATTCCTTCGATGTAGGTCCATAAGCCATAGCTTCTAAGGACAGATCGACATTTCCTGGACCATAATGTCCAGCCGTCAGCAGTGAGTATCCCAACATTTTTCAGTTTAATTTCTGCCATTCTGTTATTTGATGGTTGTTTCTTCACGCTGTAGGAATGTATTTTGTCTTAGAGCATAGACGGGAAGCCCATAATCTGTAGAATTCTGGATATAACTCAGTCGTGTAACTAGCGCGACTGAGTATAATATTAATACCTGGATATAACTATACAGGGAATGCATGTAAGTATAAGTGTACAACATATCAATAGATATCTCACCTCAGTCGTGTAACTAGGGCGACTGAGGGAATGAGAACTAACTACTGTGTCTTATATACCATAACTGTGTGGCACTGTGGATGTTATAACAATAAGCATTATTGTATGGGAATACAATAACGCGTAGTCTCAGATCCCAATGTAGGAAAACAATGGCATGCAGTCTCAGATTCCAACAGTAGCATCCTCAGTATGGGTTACTAGATCTATCATGATCAACTTCAACCAACTTCGTCTCATCAAGTGTGCTCTAATCAATCTGAGACCAGTTCGGTGCCACCCAATGTACAATGCTCAATATACCATGTAGCCCTATGTTGCTGCGTGCCAGGTCAACTCTACAAAGGTGAAGCAGGCACCAACTGAAGGTTTCAGACTCAGTTGTTAGGGCGGCTTAGGGTTCGACAAGCGTGCACTTGCACCTCAACTTCTTTCTTAGATTATTATTGATAATAGAAACTACTAACTATTTGGTCTAGGTAGATATATATATACAAATAACAATTTCTCCATAGAAGCTGTCATCTACATGGTCTAGTTCTTTTGTTTTGGGTGCACACCCATTCCAAGAGATACTAATGAATTACCATCAATGTTTAGCATGATGGTATAAATATATTGAACTACGCCCATATTTCTCTATGTCAAATTTGTTGGAACCAGGTAGGCATGCACATTATTTATCCTGTGTATTGAGCCGCCCGTGCAGCGGCCACAAGTCATGAATGCGTTACAATCACACGCATCAGGACATGTGACAAACACGTCAGTCACCTATCACGTGTCATTGATGGGAACCACATGCACCTCTAGGAGGGGCGTACGCAGGCATACGCAGTGTTGAGTAGACACTACACTTACTATATAACTAGAGTGTTTAGAGTAGCATAAACTTTACTCCCAATAAATTGCAATAAACTTTTACAACAAGTTGAAAACAGAAAGCCTTTTATCTAAAAGCTAGAACATAGCCTAAACCCTAAGACCTCTATTCTCCCCTCATATCTATTTGCCTACCCTAAAGTCTAAGATATTGAATTATTTAATATATTAACCAAGAAAATTTATCATATTTTATGGGGAAAGGCTTCCATGTCTGGTTTACACCACTGTATGATCTCTACTGTTAGAACCAGGGACTATTGAGTCACTTCACATATATTTCCCACACTGAAACTCCAATATCTTCCCCAACCATTACCCAATCAAGGAACAGCTTTACACCAAAGTTCTATTCACCATGAAAAACACTCACGAATATTTTTGTGGATTTAGGAGCGCATTTTCCATGACACTGTCTACCCGGCCCCATACCTACCCCAAGGGCCGGCTCACATCATTTGGACATGTTGGGAAGGAGATATATTGGCATGTGGTTTCTTTCATTCAATTTACTTTCATTATATTCCATTTCCATATTCCCCCTGTGAAGTTTTCATTCTATATCACTTCCACCGCATATATGCGGATGTATCACGTGTACGGCCGCATTAGGCCGGCTTCTAAACTTCACTCCGTGAAGTTTTCATGTTACCAATCAGTTTGTATTTTGTATAAGTACATTAATTAGTTACAACCAAAACAAGCAATTCTAATTGTATCTCTGCCCCCCATCATACTAGCCATTAGGCTACAACTCAAGTATCTCTCACTCACGCTGAACCAAAGGTTAAGCGCCGAGTGCATACTTCCTATTTAGGAGTAGAACACCAGCTACTCATCGTACAGCAAGGCCGGGTCACAGTTGGGTTTCCAATATCACTATATTATATTATACCACTACATATTATATTTACTTTGTGGGGGAACCACAAATCTACAAACTGATGCTTTGGCGCCCAGGCCGGTTTCCCAGTACGGCGCCTAAGCGGAGAGTAAACCCGGGACTCAGCTCCCAGCAGAATCACTATAGAGTAGTAATTCCTCTAGTGATAAATAGATATAAAATCACAGTAAAATCTGGGAGATTATTCCCCTACTTATCCCACCGACTCTCCGATATAATAGCGTGGGAAAACCCCAGGAAATCTTATCTCTCAGGTTAATCTACAGATTAAAAGTCTCAGATTGCTTCTACATCCACGACAGTGCTGAATCGTGGCACAACTTTAGTCTGTGCCATCCGCAACAAATGATATTCCATAAATATGTAGGAATGAACGCCTAAGCAAGGAGGACGCATTAGCTAGGAACAAACCGCATCACCCTGCATTGTCCCATTGTGACTGAACGGTTCCATTGTTCACAGGGAATATTTGCGACTGTGCAAATATTCTCTTTGTCCTAAATTCTTATTGTTAGATGTTCTCCCATTGTTCTTTAGATAGTATAAAGTAGTTACTGTGTTTTCACTCTACCTCAGTATCTTGCAATGAAGCATTTACTGAGGTAAGAGGCTCTTTATCAGCCTTACTAGTATTTAGACTTATCTATATGCTTGTAGGAAATACTCATATAGGTAAGATATAATAGTATCTTGCAACGAAGCATTTACTGAGGGAATACTCATATAGAGTTATACATTTATAATAAGTCTTACAGGTTATGGGCCCTGAATACATCCCACTCACTCTCCACTGCTCTTTCCTTGACCATGTCCACTCTCACTACAACCGACATCCTTCCTTCCTCTGTCCCGAAACTCCTAGCCAATGGTCTCAACTGGATGGCATTTTCGATGTGTTTCCAGGATGCTATCGAGGCCAAAGGCCTGTGGGGGCATTTTAATGGCACCGTGACTCAGCCAGCTGTTAGCACTCCACCCACAACCGATGAGGAGGAAACCCTCACAAAATGGGTTAAAGATGAACGAACAGTGAAGGCTCTTCTTACTCACTGAATCCCTGACTCCACCCTCATATGCATACACAGCAAGGCATTGCTGAAAGATCATTGGGACCTCATAGTAGCCAAATTCTCATCGAAGGGCACATTTGCACAGGCTGACTTGCATTCACACTTCATGGAGATGAGGTGCCCCGATAGAGGAAATGTCCATGAGTTTCTTGATGGCCTACATGTCAAAAAGGAAGAGTTAGCAACATACAGTGTGGACATTGAGGAAAAAGATTACCGGTCTACAATCATAAAATCACTTCCCCCTCACCTCTCTGCTTTCACATCAAACCTACTAGCCAGCGCCAAGCTCTACAGTAAGACCAAGACTGTAGACCCTGACGAGCTCATCACATTAGTAACTGAAGAATACGAGAGACATGCTGCTCACAAGTCTCGTCATCCTAGTCATGCTAGCAGAAAAGGTGAGGAGAAGGATGAAGCAATGTTTGTATCTGGAAGCCGAAAAGGAAAGAGATTTGAGGGGACTTGCTGGAACTGTGGAGACACCGGACACTACAAAAATAAGTGCCCCAAACCGGCTAAAGTGACAGATAACAAGAAAAGAGACTCACCTAAAGCTGGGGGCTCTGCTAATGCAGCTGTGGAATCTGATGACAAAGAAGGTGCTGCCTTCTTTGCTGATTACAACTCAGACGATGAGCTACCCCAACTGCTGATGAACTGTGAATCCGACTTGGAGGAAGACTGTGCAGGCGACTGGTTTTCTGAAGTCAGCGATGACTCAGAAAATGATCGCGAGACCGAGGAGTTGACCATTGCTGACGGAAGTGATACCTGTTCACTTGTCAGTGTTGACCAGGAGGATGTGCATGCAGTATGCACAGAGGTCAACAGCGTGGCTGAAGACTTACCTCAAACCGAAGTCTACGACTCCGGATGCACAAGGCATATAATGCCATACCGAGATACAGTAACAAGTTATACCCCCATACCACCAAAATCCTTCCGAGCTACAAATGGAAAAAATTTCAATGCAGTAGGGATGGGTGAAATGAAGATCAACGTACCAAATGGAGCTATGACATCTCAGCTTAAACTAACTGAGGTTTTGTATTCACCTGGTGTCGGGTATACTCTTATATCGATCGGACGGCTTGATGATGCTGGTTTCCGTGTATCATTTGCCAAAGGCAAATGCGTAATATGGGATCAAAATGATCAGCTTGTAGGTACGGTCCTGAAAACTGGACATGGCCTCTACTGCGTTTCACATGAGCAGGATATAGCAAACTCAGCCAAGGAAGTACTCACCTTGGACAAATTCCATCGCAGAATGGGTCATATTTCTCCTGAAATAGCCAAGAGATTAGTTACAAAGGGTTTTGTAACTGGAGTAAAGCTGGAAATATCACCGTCAGGAGAGCCATTCTTCTGAAAATCCTGCGTATACACGAAAGCCACACGGAAACTGCTTCCGAAGATCAGGGATGGCACAAGAGCCACCGCATTTGGACATGAGGTCCACAGTGATCTATGGGGACCAGCTCCAGTTGCCACAAAAGCCAGGAAGCGTTATTATATCACTTTTACCGATGATATGACATGTTTAACGCACCTCTATCTGCTGCGCTCAAAAGATGAGGCATTTAGTGCCGACAAAGAGTACGAGAAATGGTGTGACATGCAGCTGAATGCTCGTGTCAAAACACTCCACTTGGACAGAGGTGGTGAATATCTGGGAAAGGATTTCACAGCTTATCTGAAGTCAAAAGGAACCACGCAGAAACTTACCGTACATGACACACCCCAGCAAAACGGCATTGCTGAACATCGCAACCGCACGATTGTTGAGCGTGTACGGGCCCTGCTTTACGCGAGTGGTCTTCCGAGGTTCTTGTGGGATGAGGCGGCTCGGCATGTTGTCTGGCTAATGAATCATACCACGACTAAGGCTGTCGATGGCAAGACCCCACATGAAGCTGCTTTTGGAGATAAACCAAACCTTAAACATCTTTGTGAATGGGGGGAAAAGAGTGTGGGTACGCACTGAAGGGGGCAACAAGCTTGGCGGTCGAGTATCTGAAGGCCCCTGGATAGGGGTTAATGAGAGGAGTAAAGGTTTCTGAATTTACTGGCAGGAAAAGAAATCTGTCACTGTGGAATGCAACATCCACTTTGACAACAGCTCTGTCAGGGGAACCCCTGATCATGAATCCCAACCAGCGCCAAACCACCCGTACTCCACACCTGCCGACCGAGGTCCATTCGACTGTCAGGGGACGACCCTTTCTAAAATCCGATCCAACTCCGAGGTCCCATTTCAAACTCCGGTCAGATCCGAGGCCTGATACAGGTCCGAAGTCCTACTTCGAACTCCGACCAACTCCGAGGCTAAGAAGCCCAGAAACCACCGAGTGGAGACAGACAAGGTCTTAACACAAGATGACTAGAACTCGGAGCAAATACCCGAGTCTCGGACTTAGTACCAGGAGATTGGCTCTAC
>QLPI01015911.1:0-13199 GCA_003314275.1 Chroogomphus rutilus | reverse complement strand
ACGTTGAAGCCAACGCCACTACTCTTGGCCTGCAGGACTTGGCCATAGTCCGCCCGACCTTTTGCCAACACCCCTCGGCAGTACCGAAGTCCGTCAGTAACCGACGCTTGACAGTGATGGACGGAAAGTTCTGGGGCTTCCTCCCGATCTTTCCTGAATGGGGGGTCCCCAGCGGTTTCCCGGGCGGACCTGGAAAGGGCCATGCAGCATCTGAGGAGTATCGAGGATGAACTGGCGGTCCTTCGGGCCCGTGCTGTTGGAGATGGTTTTCCTTCCGGTACACAGGTTCCTTAGCCATTCCTCTTCCTAGGTAACCTCTTCTTCTTTTTGTAGGGCCCAGTCAAGTCCCCATCCCTCAACCTCCTGGAAGCATCTCCAGTGGTCGCTCCGAGCGGGAGCCCTTCCTTAATAGCCTCGAAACTCGGATGTCAGCCCAGCGGGCTCGACACCTGGGACTTGTAACCGTGTCCGCCGATGTATCTGGTGGACTGCTGTTGGAGCCGGAGGATCCAGGTGCTCTCGATCAAAATTCCATGTTTGTTGCTCTTCTGGACCAGGTCCGAGAGGAGGCAGTCCAGTCCCGGGGTGCTTTGGGGGTGGCTGGGGGTCGCTTGGACGTGTTGGCATCAACGACAGAAAATCATCGGGAGGAGATGGTGCAGATCGTGCGTCTTTCATCCCTTTTGTCATCGGTAGTTGAGGATCGGGTGGGGTCTGGGTCGGGTGTGCCGCCAGCGGGATCCATGGTTCCTAATGATAGCAAAGTGCCTGAGGGTCCTGTCCTCTAATGTGCATCTAGCTCGAATGATTAAATGGCTTTATTGTTCGATAAATTATGGTGTCCGGCCAGTAGTGTTTTCCTTTACAGGCCCGGTTTGAGTGGGTACGTGCGGTGAAAGTCGGAGACTACTTCCATAGCATGTGCCAACTCCATTGCAGGAAGCCAAGAGGTTTCTTCTTCCATTCCTTCGTACTCGGCCCACCTAACTAGGTATCTGAGTTGACAGCCGTGGCGTCGGTCAACCTTTGAATCCAGGATTTCCGCTATTTCGTATTCCGGCTCCCTGTCGATTTCGACTGGTGGTTGGGGAGGTATCGTTCGACCGGGGAAGGTGTTGGGGGTTGATGGTTCTAACATGGATACGTGGAAGACAGGGTGGATCGACCGCATGTTTTTCGGGAGACGGAGGGTGTAGGACACCGGTCCCACCTGAGCTATGACTTTGTAAGAGCCTAGGTATTTCTCAGATAATTTCCAGGATGGCCTCGTGGTCCAGATGTTGTCCGACTTGAGGAAGACTTGATCTCCGATCCTGATTTCCAGTGCTTGGGCGCGGCATCAATCTGCGGAGGTGGCATATCATTGTTGGGCAGCAGCTATGTTTTCGTGGAGTTCCTGGTAAAGCTCATCTAGATTTACCGCGAAGTTGCATGCCCTGGAGGAAGCTAGGTCTCATTCGGGGTGGAAGGTGATGTCCGGGTGGTAACCCTTATTGGCGAAGAAGGGAGAGATACCGGTCGTGGCATTGGGGGCATTGTTGTAGGCGAACTCTGTGATCAGGAGGAGGTCTGCCCAGTTGTCTTGCTGGTAACTACAGTATACCCGGAGGTACTGCTCCAGGGTTTGGTTCATTTGTTCCATCTGGCCGTCGCCCTCCGGATGGTAGCTGGAGGTGAAGTGCAGTTTCATATCCAGGGCCTTTCCCAGGGACCTGAAGAAGGAGGATACGAACTCCGTTCCGCGGTCCAAAGTGATGTGTGATGGCACCCCATGTTTGGAGAACACATGGAGCACGAACAATTTGGCCAGGATAGGGGCCGTGATGGTGTCGTGGGTGGGGATGAAGATTGTCAGGCCTCGGTACTGCCGATGGTGCTGTCGGAACCGGCCAAGTCCTGCAGGCCAGTCGGGGTGGCTTGGCTTCAACGTACTTGTGTGTTGCGCCCTGCCTCCTGTGCGTGCCACTAACTTGTAATGAGAACAGATACTCAGGCGAATGCCGAGGGTGTCGGCCTGAGTAAGGACTTCTGAACAGAAGGAGGAGAGTAGGGAGGTGTAAACCTAGTTGATACTCAGACTGAGGAACTATGTACATGCATCCACTACTTATATAGGCTGAGAGGCGGAATGTGGAATAAGGGTGGCATAAGACATGGAAAAAAGAATAAGGTATGAAGACCATGTGGAGGTATAGTCCACAGCGATTAGAATAGAATAATGAGAGAGTAAGACAATGAAATATAAGCGGTGAGATTGTGGGAAAGAAATAGAAGAATAATGAATGGCCGAGAATAAAACAATAGGGCCACAAGTAAGTGGCAGAGAATAGTGAACATCCCGTGGGTAAGCGAGTGAGGGGGAAAGAAAAAGAGTGTAGGGATGATAAAGAATAGGGGTTGGGGAAAAGGATAATGAACCAGGTGATGAACCGGGTGTACCGAACCAAAACCGTACGCCATAGGATGATATGAGTAAGGGTCGGTCGGTCGGTACTGCCGAGTAAGTCAAAGCACGATGTGTGGTCATGACAAAGATGGACTGTTTAGTGAGTCGGTCCACGATGACGAGGATGGAGTCAAAACCGGCCAACAGGGGTAGCTTTTCGATGAAGTCCATCGAGATGGAGTTCCATGGTCGTGTGGGGACTGGTAGCTGCTTCAAGAGGCCGTATGGTCGATGTCTTTGTGATTTGGTGTGCATGCACGTCATGCAGGATTTGACGTAGGACTTGATGGTTTTTCGGAGTTTGGGCCAGATGTATTCCCGTCTAATGAGGTCTAGTGTTCAGTTTTGCCCAAAGTGTCCAGAAATGGAGTGGTTGTGTTTGTTTTGTAGGACCTGTAGGCGAAGATCTCCGCTGTCAGGCATGTAGATGCGTTGGTTAAGGAGGAGGCCATCTGGTGAGGCTGACCATTTCCCATCGGGGTTGTCGAACTTTCCCGATGTTTCTGCATCGCTCCGGGTTGCTATATGGATGTCGTTATGAAGTCATTCTGTGTCCATTATCGTGACTGCTCGGAGCATAGGGAAGTATAGTGATGTAGCCCAAAGGGATGAAACTAGTTGTTCCGTGGTGAATATGGGTCGAAGGTTGTGGGGGTTGACTGTGGCGTAGCTGTTTCCTCCCTCCTTTGGGTAGACATCCCATCGTCTAGTCAGTGCATCTGGTTTGGCTCCGAGGTGTCTGGGGCGGAAGCAGATGGTCATGTTGAACTGTGAGAGGAATTCCAACCAATGGACCTGCCGGCAGGTGAGGAGCTTGGTCGTTGAGAAGTACTCTAGGTTTTTATGGTCTGTGACTACGTCAACAGGGTTGGGGGACCCTTCCAGGTAGTGTTGCCAAGTTTTGAAGGCCTTGTAGATCGCGAGCAGCTCCTTATCGTGCACGTCGTAGTTCAGTTCTGGTGGTGTGAATGTTTGAGAGTGGAAAGTGATTGGATGTATGTCATTGTCTGTGGGGGAGACTGTCAATAAGATGGCTGTGAGGGCGTAGTTGGAGGCGTCCATCTCAATGATGAGACGGGAACCAGGAATCCATTGGCTCAACACGGGGGCCATTGTAAAGGCTTTTTTGAGGGTTTTGAAAGATGTCCTGCAGCTATCGGTAAAATTCCATGGCATGTCTTTCCATGTCAAATGGGTTAGCGAGATCGTGATGTCGGAGTAATTGAAGATGAAGCGTCTGTAGAAGTTTGCAAATCTGAGGAAGGACTGTATGTCCTTGACCTTGCGCGGTTCCAGCCAATCCTGAATTACTTTGATCTTGTCATTAGCCATGGCGAGGCCGTTCGGGGACAGGATATATCCTAAGTATTCCACGGTGTCGGCGTGAAACTGGCATTTGTCAGTGCGGGCGTAGAGGTGATTTTTTTGGAGTCGCTTCAGCACTTCGCGTACATGTTTCCTATATTCCTCGAGGTTGTTGGAGTATACTAAGATGTCGTCCAAGTAGACCAGCACTGATACATCGAGTAGGTTGGAGAAGATGTCGTTCATAAGGCATTGGAAGGCTGCCAGGGAGTTGCTTAGTCTGAAGGGCATAACGCACCATTTGATGGATCCGTATCGGGTGCGAAAAGCGGTCTTCCATTCTTTGCCTTCCCGAATGCGGATGAGATGATAGGCATGTTGCAGATCTATCTTTGTGAAGATCCTGGTCTTGTGGGGTCTGTCAAGTAGGTCCAAAATGCGGGGTAATGGGTACTGGTCTTTTTTCGTGATTTTGTTGAGTCCTCTGAAGTCGACACATAGTCGGAGGCAACCATCTTTTTTCCTGGGGAATAGGATGGGTGCTCCGCCTGGCGATCGGGATGGGCAGATAAAACCCATGGATACGTGTTTGTCTATGAATTCTCGCAGTGATTTTAGTTCACTTTTGGACAGGGAGTAGATCGGGCCGAAGGGAGGAGAGGTTCCCTCATCGAGCTCTATTCTTAAGTCGTAGGGCCGGTGTGGGGCCAAGGTGTTGGCTCATTTTTTACTGAAGACATCCTTGAATTCATGGTATTCCCCTGGAACATTGGTTAGGTCTATGGGACCATCTTTCTTCTTATCCAGATCGGAAAGGAGAATCTGGAAGGTTTGGGTTCCTTCCATCTTGGAGATGCGGGCGAATGCTGCCGCGCTGACCAGTGCAACTTTAGGTGCGACGAGCATTTTCTTCGGAGGGTCGGAAGGACGTCGTGTGGGGGCTATGGGTTCCGGTGGTTTCGGGGGGTCAGATGGTGATGGAGTTTTGAACGATATACTACCTAATGCCCAGTCAATCGATGGATTGAAGCGGGTGAGCCAGTTGTGTCCTAGTACTACCAAACAGCTTGAGTCTAACGGAGTTACAAAGAAGGTTACGGAGTGTTATTCCCCTTGGGGGAACCGGATCAGGAGTTCGACGGTTTTGCGTATCAAAGAGTTTGAGGAGCCGTCAAAGAATCTCAGCGGGATTGGTGTTATGTCATGGTGTTGGAGGTTGTGTCTCAATACCAGTTCTGAATCAAGGAAGCAGTGTGTTGACCCTGAGTCAACAAGGGTCTTCAGGCTGTGGCCTGGCAGGGAGTCAGAGGTTAGGTAAACGATCAGCGAATTGGGGCTTGAGAGGGCGGATGCGTTGAGCCTAAGCTCGACCGGTGTGTTGATGGTCATAATGTTTCCTGTGGTTGGGCCTGGTGTCTCCTCGACTTTCCTTGTAGTTGTAGTAGCCCATTCCATGGCAGCTGTGGAGGAGGGTTTAGGGCATTCCTTTGCTACATGACCCTCCTTGCCACAAAAAAAGCAGAGGTCATTTTCGAGACGGCATTGTCGTTCTTGCACGGTGAGTTTCCCATCCCTGCTGAGTTTGGGTGAGTGTTGGTTGTCCGACGTCTGGTTTGTTTCTCTGTCGTTTTCTGATTTCCGTTCCCAGTATGAGGCGTCGATGGACCACGATAGAAGATGAAGTTGTGTTAGGGAAGGAGGTTTCCCTACCCTAGATATCTCGTCCTTGATCCTTCCAGGGAGTCCCTTGTAATATTGGTGGTGGAGAGCCGAGTCATCCCAGCATGTACGGGCGGCAAGACGATTGAATTCGACCATGTAGTTTGTGATGCATTGGTCGTGGTGCATGTGGAGTTTCTCAAGGTCAGTTTCGGCCTCTCCTTCTGGGTCGTGGGGGCCAAAATTGGTTTTCAGCTCAGAGACAAATTCACTGTGGTCGTGGAACCAGGAGGGTTCATCATGATTGGTGAGAGCTGGCTCAAACCAGTCCAGGACGGTCCCAGTCAGGTATGACAATGTATAGGTCACCTTGGAGCTATCGGAACTAAAGTCATCAGGGCAATCTCGGAAGATCAAATTGCATTGTATTAGAAAGGCTTGTAGCTTCCTTGGGTCGGACCCGTCGAAGGGATCTGGGCTCCAGATTTGCGTGGGAGGGGTCGCTTTCTTGGAGGTGGAGAGGCTGTTTGCTAACAATGTGATTGCTCTGACGAGGTTTGTCATGTTACTAGGGTGATCCAGGGGGGTCTGAGGTGTGGGGTTCTTGGAAATGATGGGTGATGGGTTCCGAGAAACGGGCGTGCGACCGACAAGGCCCGAGTCTTGTCTCTCATGATGATCAGGAGTGTGAGTACAAATATACTGTTAAGATCGCATATCAGGCACTTAGCTGGTGCTTCTAGGATTGTTTCCGAGATATCCAATAGGTCTCCGGAAGTCCTTGTGTTGGGTGCAAACTTGCATCTCACCCCTGAGAGACCAATCTCAATATATTGTAATATTATATCGATTTCAGTATCATTCTGTGCGCCTTTGAATTCTTAATTTTTCTCACTTTTATTTGTATTTCTACCCTCAATATTGAGGGAGTTATTCATGTTTTACTATGTACGCTACTTACGGGTGCTTGTCCACGCACGACGCGACTAGCGTGGCCGGCTCCCTGGATTTGGAACCGGCAGCCTGGCTCAAACCTTCGATAGGGTCAAAGGCCGGTTGCAGGGTATATGCGGGTGAAACACGTCCCGCGCAAGCCTCCCTCCTCAGTTATTGACTACACTGAGGAGGTGAGTTATATAATATATTGTACAAGCCTTTAAGGCTAATTTCTTTATTCTTTTTGTAAGATAAAATAAAATAGGTATATTTTCCGAATATACAACTCAGTTATTGACTACACTGAGGAGATAAAATAAAATAGACTGCCCACAAATTCTTCAAACCTACTGTAATTTGCTCATAATCTCATCACCTTGTTCCCGGAGTATTTGGGAATCGGAGGTCGGTTTGGATGGAAGTGCGGAAGGACAGAAGTGCCGGGGCTTTGGACTGTTCACGGTTTTAGGTAGGTCGACTAGTCATTCGAGTGGTGCAAGGTTGCAGGGACTGGCTTCAACTTATGTGTTGCACCCTCCTCGATCATCTGTCTCTAATTTCGGAAAGTCAGAAAGTTACTGGAACTGAATCGGAACTATAATGCAGAACTAATTCGATATTCGTACTGGCAAATAGTCCAGTCGACTAGTGTCTTATATACATGTATCTATCCTTGTACTATCTTGTGCCGAGTAAGGACAAGGGGATGGGAAAAATACAAGGGGGCTAATGGGGGGCGAAAACAAGGGGCGAGGTACACATTGATCTTAAGTTTGTTTACGTGCGGAACCTTGATCTCCGGAGTTGTGGAAAGTGTCGGGATCGGGAGTCATGGTTTTCCGATCGGGTCACGGAAAGTCTGTTTCAGGGAGTGGTCGGAGTCGAATGAAAAGATAGAACTGGAGAATTTTTCTAAAGGCAGTGAGTGATGGTTTACTTATTTTACTACCCTATCTATAGACTCTGATACAGAAAATACAACCCAGTACTCAGATGATAAACCCTCAGCTGCAAATGATGAAGACACACCCTTGGTATATCTGCTGAAATATCCATCTCTCTCCCCCCCCCTAGGGTAAAATGCTGGGACTGGGCCTTCCTGAAACAATACACAGTAGCATCCATACCATCTCTGAACTTGGTAGACCTCAAGGTAGAGATCTAAACCACTGACATGGCCAAAGTCAAGGGCATGACTGTGCTCCTGGATAGTAGAGCCACCAGACTATTCATAGACTACAAGTTTGCAGTGGCAGAGAGGTTGACAATGCATTCCTTGACTCATTCCATGCCAGTGTACAATATTGATGGTACTCTGAATGAAGGAGGAGAAATTCGGCACATGGTTAGTGTCATCCCACCCAACTTCTATTATGGCAGAAGTGAGACAAGGATGCTTATGCTATCATCTAACTCCTTGTTAATACTGATGAGCAACATGCTATTTTGAACAGGCCTCACTTGGCTCAGAAGCCTGGCCTTTGTTGAAAACAGAATTTGAACAGGATGTCACATCAAACTGTCTCAACCTCCAAAGCAGTTTCTACAACATCACATATGATCCATCCAAACCTGTCACTGAATTTATAACTTCCATTCAAACTATCTCTCATCAACTTTCCTCCCATTGAACATCCACTTCATGATACAAAAATCTCTGACATGATCCTTCTCTGCCTTCATAAATCATTCTCTCCTGTCTGGTTTAATCCATGTCAATGGTTCAGCAATAGGTATTTAAAAATGTTATCAACAGATTCTAGTCTGAAAAGAAAGATATACAGAGTTTTTGTACCAATTGTTTATAAAATGGTAGGGGGGTCCACATTGGTCAGGGTTCCCTGAGTAGGTTTTTTTTTTCAGAGAGTCAGATTGAGCACTGAGTGGAAACTGTGGGCTTGGTAGTACCAAGAATCAGTTGGGATGGAAATCTCAATGAAGTGCAATACTACTCAATGCCCTGTCAATCAACAGATTGTAGTGTAGGATTATAGGCAACTTGCACAGTAGTTTAGAGAAATTTACTGGGCTATCTAAGATATTAATCTCCTCTAGGGAATGGCACAGATTAGGCCAACCTGCACAGGTCACCAGGTCAGGTGTCCTTGGGTGCGGGTGTGGGTCAAGCCAAGAGCACCCATAACCTGGCCCAACCCATGGTGTCATGCATGTGCATATGACACACACATGCCACATGCACACATATAGGACCGCACATGCTGTACGTGCATGTGCCGCATGCACCATACATGCACACATATGACATATACTCGCCGCATGCGTGTGGGTGTGGCATGCACCCGACACCTGTTGACCCATGGGAAAAAACCCATGGGTTGATGAGTTTGGGTTTCCCATGGGTTGGGTACAGGTCACCTACATTTGACCCGTGGGTGACCCGTGCCATTCCCTAATCTTCTCAGTGTTGTCAACCACTATATTTATGTAAGAATAATACCTAAAATAATAAACTACAGTTTAAAAGAAAGAAATTCAGTAGCTATTGTACATAGAATTATACATTGGGCTCACCTCCTCAGTGTTGTCAACCACTGAGGAGGGCATACATGGGTGGTGTTTTATCTGCATATATGCCTGAGCTGGCCTCTAAGCTACTGCTTTGGTATAGAGCCAAGCTACCAGTCCCTTCCCAGGGATCCAGCCATGTGCATCATATCATACGTGTGCAAGCACATGTCAGTAATATAGAGTAGATACAGAATAGCTCCAGGTTGACACCAAAAATGATAGGAAATGGAAATATATTACAGATTGACCTCTCAGGGGTGAGGTGTATATATACACCCTATATGCCCCCTCAAGCTCAGTATATGCCGAGTTTTTTTGGTGAGTGTCAAGTAAATGTACCGAGATCCTGGTAATTTGGCAGTGCTGACTGAGCAGTCATCCTACGTGTACATACAAGGGTCCACGCCACATGCAAGTCACTTGGTATGCCGATCTTGGCTCAGCACATCCACCACCCATATTTCTTGCCCTTATCCCTCATCTACTCTACGCCATTCATCATCCATTAATCCTACCACGCCTACTCCTCACTCCTCGATCCACCTCCCCTCAGGACTTCTTGTCCTTGTTTTATCCTTGGCCACAGCCATTGTTTTATAGTCAGGAACTCTCTATTGTCCTATCTTTGGCCACATTTTGTATTGTTCTATCTTTAATTATTCTACCCCTGTTTGCATTCCTTTATTCTGATGTTACTTGTTGTGGACAAATACTCCCACATGCTCTGCATACCTTATTGTTCCACATTTCTTATTCCACATGTCGCTTCTTAAAAACTATATAAGTAGGGCATGTTTGTACATACTTTCTCATTCTGGGTATCGACTAGGCTTAGGCCCCTTACCTCCTCCTTCCTCTGTAAAGTCCTCTACTCAGGCTGGCACCTTTGGCACTCCCCAAGTATTCCCTCTGTCTGAAATTGGTGGCACGCACGGCAAGTAGGGAGCAATGCACAAGTACGTTGAAGCCAAAGCCACTACTCCCAGCCTGCAGGACTTGACCATTCCCCGTCCAACCTCTCAGCATTCTCAAAGCTTGACAGTGAGAATCTTCACTCTAGGTCTTGGAAGACCTTTTGTGAGGATGTCTGCAACCATCTGATTGGTTGGGAGATATTTGATTCAAATTTTCTTCCCCTCTATCGTGTCTCAGATGAAATAGAGTCGAATATTGAAATGCTTGGTTCTTGAATGTTGCTGATTACCATAGGCTATAGTAACAGCTGATTGGTTGTCAGCATATATTTTTATTGGATGTTTAATTGGCTCAAAAACTTCGGGTATGAATTGTTTCAGCCATATAGCCTCTTTAGTGGCATGAGTTAATGCAATAAACTCTGCCTCGGTCAATGAGAGGGCTACAATCATCTGCTTTTGACAGCTCTATTAGATGCTCCCTGAGTCAATCTGAAAGATGTAGGCCAATATAGTGTGCCGGTTGTTAAGAATAAACCGCTGTATGTCACACAGTTCCATCATCTCCCCAACAACCAGCCCCTTCTATTTTACTACCAAGCCTGCTAAGACTTGTACCTGGCCCGGCTTTTGGACTTATTATAAGAACACTTTCTTTTGTTCTTATTTTTTTGTTATTTTTCTATTATACCACTTTACCGTTCCACACATCCCTCCCCTCCCTCCCACTTAGTCCTGAGTATATGTAGCACCATCCATTTCCTTGTCACTTCAGTCTTTCCCTCTAGAAGACTGAAGTGAGTACCTAATTTATATATTTGAGACATGTGGATACTTATCTTTGTTACTTAGCTTTCACCTCTAGGTGTTAAGTCCGCATGTCAGGTGCTAGCTAGATCTCTTCCAGAAGTATTTCCGGCGGTTCCAAGTGGTTTCCGAAGGGGGGTCCATGCTCTGGAGGCTGGGGGACTCAAGGTCACGGGTTGGGATGGAAAGGGCAGAAAGACGGGAAGCACCGAGGGTCTAGGACTGTTCTTGGTATTAGGTAATTTGACTAGTCATTTGAGTGGTTCGAGGGTGCAGGGACTGGCTTCAACTTGTGTGTTATGCCCTCCTCAATCGTCTGTCCCTAATTTTGGAAAGTCGGAAAGTTACCGGAACTGAATCGGAAACTGTGACACAGAACTAAATCGATATTCGTACTGGCAAATAGTCCAGTCGACTAGTGTCTTATATACATGTAGCTATCCTTGTACTAACTTGTGCCAAGTAAAGACAAGGGGAGAAGGAAAATACAAGGGGCTAATGGAGGGGTATGCGACAATCTTAAGTTTTTGTGATCCGTGACTACATCTATGGGGTCGGGGGACCCTTCTAGGTAGTGTCTCCAGGTTTTGAAGGCTTCATAGATCGCAAGCAGCTCCTTATTGTGTACATTGTAGTTCAGTTCTGGGGGTGTGAATGTCCAAGAGTGGAAGGTGATTGGATGTATGTCATTGTCCGTGGGGGAAATTGTTGATAAGATGGCTGTGAGGGCATAGTCGGAGGCATCTGTCTCGACAATGAGGCGGGAACCAGGAACCCATTGGCTCAGCACAGGAGCCATCGTAAAGGCTTTTTTGAGGGTTTTGAAAGATGTCCTGCAGTTTTTGGTGAAGTTCTATGGCATGTCTTTCCATGTCAAATGGGATCGTGATGTCAGAGTAGTTGAAAATGAAGCGTCTGTAGAAGTTTGCGAATCCAAGGAAGGACTGGATGTCCTTGACCTTGCACAGTTTAGGCCAGTCCTGAATTACTTTAATTTTGTCGTTGGCCATGGTGAGGCCATTCAGGGAGAGAATGTATCCTAAGTATTCCACGGTGTCAGCGTGAAACTGGCATTTGTCTGCACAGGTGTAGAGGTGATTTTTTCAAAGTCGCTTCAGGACTTTGCGTACATGTTTCCTATGTTCTTTGAGGTTGTCGGAGTATATCAGGATGCCATCCAGGTAGACCAGTACCGATACATCGAGTAGGTTGGAAAAGATGTCATTCATGAGGTGTTGGAAGGCGGCCGGGGAGTTGCTTAGTCCGAAGGGCATAACGCACCATTCAAAGGATCTGTACTGGGTGCGGAATGCAGTTTTCCATTTGTCGCCTTCTTGGATGCGGATGAGGTGGTAGGCATATTGTAGGTCTATTTTTGTGAAGATCTTGGCCTTGCGGGGTCTGTCGAGTAAGTTGGAAATGTGGGGCAATGGGTACCGGTCCTTTTTTGTGATTTTGTTGAGTCCTCTGAAGTCGACACATAGCTAGAGGGAACCATCCTTTTTCCAGGCAAATAGGACAGGTGCTCTGCCTGGCGATCAGGATGGGCAAATAAAACCCATGGACATGTGTTCGTCTATAAATTCTCGCAGTGATTTTAGCTCACTTTTGGACAGGGAGTAGATCGGGCCAAAAGGGGGAGAGGTTCCTTTGTCAAGCTCTATTCTCAGGTTGTAGGGATGGTGCAGGGCCAAATTGTTGGCTCGTTTTTTGCTGAAGACATCCCTGAATTCCTGGTATTCACCTGGGACATTGGTTAGGTCTACGGGACCGTCTTTGTTCCTATCCAGGTCAGAAAGGAGGAGTTGGAAGGTCTGGGTGCCTTCCATCTTTGAGATGCAGGCAAATGCTGCCGCATTGACTAATGCAACTTTAGGTGCAACGAGCATTTTTTTTGGAGGGTCGGATGAGCGTTGTGTGGAGGCTGCAGGCTTGGGTGGTTTCATGGGGTCTAATGGTGGTGGAGTTCTGAACGATATACTACCCAATGCCCAATCAATCAACAGATTGAAGCGGGTGAGCCAGTTGTGTCCTAGTACTACTGAGAAACTTGAGTCTAGCAGAGTTACGAAGAAGGTTATGGCATCGATGGACCATGATAGGAGGTGAAATTGTGGTAGGGAAGGTGGTTTACCTACTCTGGATATTTCATCTTTGATTCTTCTGGGGAGTCTTTTATAAAACTGGCGGCGGAGAGCAGAGTCGTCCCAGTGGGTGCAGGTGGTGAGATGGTTGAATTAGACCATGTAGTTTGTGATGCCCTGGTTGTCGAGCATGCGGAGCTTCTTGAGGTCAGTTTCGGCCTCTCCTTCCGGGTCGTGGGGGCCAAAATTGGTTTTCAGCTTGGAGACAAATTTGTTATGGTCATGGAGCCAGGAGGGTTCATTGTGGTTGGTGAGAGCTGGCTCAAACCAGTCCAAGGCGGTTCCGGTCAGGTATGACAACGCGTAGGTTATTTTAGAGCTATCGGACTTAAAGGCATCAGGGAAATCTCAGAAGATCAGGTTGCATTGTATTAGGAAGGCTTGTAGTTTCCTTGGGTCAGTGTCAAGCGTCGGTTACTGACGGACTTCGGTACTGCCGAGGGGTGTTGGCGAAAAGGT
>QLPI01015902.1:0-11074 GCA_003314275.1 Chroogomphus rutilus | reverse complement strand
CCACTGGAGTCTCGCCTTTCTTTGCCAACAAAGGCTATCATCCCAATCTCACCATTCATCCCAAATGTGACCTCGCTTCATCACGAGTGCAAGACTTCGTAGTCGACCTGGACAAGTTGCACCAACAACTTCGAACCAATATCCTCGATGCTCAACAAATGTACCAATCCTCAGCTGATGCCAAATGACTTCCATCTCCAGACTTTCCTATTGGCAGTCTCGCGATTATCAAAGCCAAATTTCTTAGGACTACCCATCCTGTGAAAAAGCTAGCTGAGAAGTTTTTAGGTCCATTTGAAATTATTGCATGTCCCAGTACTCACTCAGTTACTCTGAAACTCCCAGGCTACATGAACGCAGTATATCCTGTATTCCACGTTTCAATGCTCGAGCCAGCCTCTCCTAATCGCATTCCTAATCACATTCAACCACCTCCACCCCCAGTCATAATCGACCGTGAACCCAAATTCGAGATATCCGAGATCCTCGACTCGAAAATCGATAATCAATGTACGGCATGCAGTTTGTTGTACTTAGTGTGGTGGGCAGGATATGAAGGCACAGACAAAGAAACTTCATGGCTCCTTGCAACAGAACTCAATCACACTTCAGAACTCGTTCAAGACTTTCACAAGTCATATCCAGACAAACCTGGACCATTACCCATTCCATAAGCACCTCGCAATTTCTCTTCCGTTCACTCTCGCTCATTCCATTCATTTATCACTCTTGCATTTCAGTTCCATTCATTCTGTCTTCAAGTTCAAAAAAAAAAAAAAAAACCTCAATTCCGATTCACTCATTCCAACTGGCAATTCAGCTTCTTCTTCCGTTTTCAAGTTCAATCCTCAGTTTCCATTCCGTCATTCCTTATTTCCAATTCAACTCTTATTTCCAAACCCTTTTTCCACGTTCAAGTCAAAATTCAAAATACCATTAATCCATCATTCCTATTCTACAATCCTAACTCTACTTCTCCATCATCATCCAACTCATCAAAAATGCTCCTCGGATTTCCAGATCTCAACGCCCAATTAGCCCAAGTTCCTGGCAGCCTAGGCGGTTCCTGTACTATGTTTGTGCTGGACGACCGGTAACCTATCTGCAATGACAAATTCCTGACCTTCGCTCGCAATTCCTCATTGGTAGCCCTCAGCTTGGCATTTTCATGCTTGCTGTCAGCTACTTTACACCGAAGTTCATCGACGGAGTGCTTTGTTGGGTTGTCTAATCCCATATACTATTCATACCTCATAAGTCTTAATGAATTTCTAAGACAACACAGAGCTCTATGAGTAGTATTGACAATCTGATAACTAACTAGGGCTCTGTCACTCAACATGAAGTGGTCTTCATTATATGAGTCATCCTGAAAGGTTACCCATGCGGACTAGATGGTGTAGTGGTTAACACCATAGCTATATTTGCTATAGCCCTGGGTTCAAACCCCAGTCTGGTCATTCTTTTCACCTCAACATGCTTGAGCTCCACCAGAGCTGCAGTCAACCCGATGACTGGTGAGGGCTAGGGAGGCGCGGGGATGATAGGGGGAGGAGGGGGGATGACCACAGGGGGCGGCGAGGGAAGAGGCGGTGGAGATGGCATTGGTGGTGGAGGAGGAGGAGTGGGGGGTGCAGGAGTAGGAGGGGGTGGAGGGGGTGGAGGTGTAGGGGTTGACACCCTTAGTTGCAGTGTCGTTATAACTGATGGTATCAGGAGAGTGGAGGGGTCAGGGAGTGGGGATGACGAGCGGGAGCTGGAGGGTTGAAAGAGGGGGGTACACGTCCTCGGCCTTTTCGAAGGTCCCAGCCCATCTGAATTCCAAACCTCTGGCGTACCTTCCCTTGCCTTCCTTAGGGAATAGCACGGGTTAGGGTAACCGGGTCGGGTGCCCTTGGGTTTGGGTGCGGGTCAAGCCGAGAGCACCCGTGACCTGGCCCAACCCGCCGCCTCAACTATGTACGCACGTACGACACGCACACGCCGCACGCGCACATGTACGACATGACCGCGCCGTACCCACACGCGCTGACACCAACATGCCGCATGCGCCGACACAAACGCGCCGTACACGCACGCGCCGACACCGATGCGCCATATGGGCACGCGCTGACACCAACGCGCCTTACGCTCATGCGTATGACACGCACACGTGCGGCGCATTCGTGTCGTACGTCGCGCCCACGTATGGCGCGTTTGTGTCATACATCGCGCCTGTGTACAGCGCGTTTGTGTCGTATGTCGTGCCTGCATATGGCGCATTTGTGTCGTACGTCGCACCTGCGTACGGCGTGTTTGTGTCGTACATTGCGCCTGCATATGGCGCGTGTGGGTGCGGTGCGCACCCGACACCCGTCGACCCGTGGGAAAAAACCCATGGGTTGACGGGTTCGGGTTTCCCATGGGTCGGGTGCGGGTCACCCACATTTGACCCGTGGGTGACCCATGCCTTTCCCTAGCCTTCCTCAGACTTCCCTCAACCTCACTATTCCTTGCCTTTCCTTTACCTTTTCTTTTACTTGTGCCCCTACCTCGCACATTTACAGAACACCCTACACCCCTCTCACTGCACCAAACGCACGCTCCCATGTCCAAATCCATGTCCCATTTCCAAAGGCACAAATTCCCTCGCTTTTTGCAATGTTTGTAAGGCTTTTTGACAATAAATCCACGAGACCATGGTGTGCGGTCATCTTCCTCACCCAACTTCACCTTTTCGATACAACACGCTGTTCGCGTCACCCTCGTCATTCCTCATCTGAAGACGAGCGTACTGCAATGCAAACAATGAGTCAAACAATTAATTCTGAGACAACAAATTACTCACTTTTGCACCTTTCGAGTTGGCCCCTTTATACCAGGGCTCTCGCACATCGATGTGCTCCTGCTCGAGTAATGCTTGACTGCGCTCAATGGTTGACGACAATGGGGATGGGACGGTGGTGGGGAGGGTTGTTTCACCTCGGAGATATGTGGTGATTGGCAAGGGGTAAAGACCCATTAGCTTCTGCACATAGGCAGGGTTGATGTAGGAGGGCTCCATCATGGCGAATGGTTACCACCCAAACTCCCCCACGACTTCTTTTATACGCTTTCGCATTTCCGAACTCCAACAGGGCCACCGTTCTAGAACTTCATTTCCGCAACCTCGTGGGACTCAGCCGTAAGGGGGGGATACTGTTAGGAACCGTACGCCGGCATGCCCGACTATTCATTTCAGCCCACTCAGCCCAACTCTGCTCTCGCTCGCTATTCAACAATACGCCCTCAGCCTACGGACTATATGCACCTCGTGTATCCGTCTTGGCGCCACATGCTCCTGTCAATTCACTCCACTCATTTATGTCACACTCCATATGCTCGCTATTCCATTCCGTCTTCATTTACGTTTAATATCCTTTCATTTACGTTCCACTCTACTTTCATTTATTCACAATTCCGCTCAGTCTCTTATATCCGATCCGCTATTACGTTCCTTAGGGTAACTCCGTTGGGAATCAGAGTGACACGTCACTCCCCAATGTCACAGAGGAGATCATTATTTGGGGCGTAGTATTTCTGTTCTCGCTTTTCACGATCCTCGGCTTTCTCATTCTATTATAGGAATCTCTTCGACTCCTAGTAGATTTGAAAGTAGTATAAAGATCTTGTACTCAGTAGTTCAGGCTTCAGTCAGATAATCAACCTTGATTTCAACTAAGGTTCTTCTATTCATCTTCTATCTGTCTCGCCTTTACGAAATTGGGGACCATGTGGTCTAGTGGGCGCAATGCATAACGTTGAAGCCAAGCCCCATTCTGAACCTTGCCATTGTTCGTCTTTGGGAGATTAATAATATTATGATTACGTCCTTTTTCTACATTGTAACAGTTCCCCTGAAATCACCCCCCCTCTAGAATGTGGTGTCCCTGATGCATTGATCCCTATGGGCAGGACTGGTGTGCGAGATCTGAAGGTGGATGCTTCCATGGTGCGGATTCAACGTGGGGCACCTGGGTGCTGACGGTAGAAGTCGGCAACGAGGTCGGGGGCCTGGACGTCATTTTTATTTTCCCAAGAATTCTCTTTGTAGCTGTAACCCTTCCATTTGATGAGGAATTGCAGCCGGTTTGCTCTCATCCAACTGTCGAGCACTTGTTCAATCTTGAAGTGTTCCTCTTCATCGATGAGGATTGGTTGTGGTGGAAGGGGCTGTTGTCTACCTGGGATGGGGTCAGCCAGAGCCCGGGTAAGTTTGACGACCGGGAAGACTGGGTGAAGATGACTCAAGGCTCTCGGGAGTTAAAGTCGGTATGTGTGAGACCCCACTTGTTCCTCGACAAGGTAGGGGCCAAGTCGCCTGTGTGTTAACTTCTTGGATGGCCGATTGGTGTGAATATCGCTTGCATCGAGGTATACCTTGTCGCCTGGCATGAATGTCAGTGTCGGCTGGCATTTGTGGTTGTAATAGGTCACCATATTGTCTTTCGCCTTTACCAGGGCTTCCGAAAGTGCTCCTTCCATCTACTCCTTGAACTCATTCACAGATTCAAGGTGGGATGGGGGTTGGTATGGCTCGAACCCTATGTGTGGGTGTCGGTGTAAGGGCAACCCTCTTACAGCCCCGAGGTATATCTCAGAGGCGAGCTAAGCAGGGGGAATCCAAAGGTTTTAATTATTTACTACTACCTAAATACATGTGGAGTCCTCACCTAAGCAGGGGGAATCCAAAGAGGAAAGTCTAAGGATCCCGCTGCTGGTGAGCCCCTTTTATACCCTTTATGTGGGTGGTCTGTGCACTAGCTTACAAATCAATACATCGAAGTTTGTAGAGCCAACTTCCTGGTACTAAGTCCGAGGCTTGGACGTTCACTCCGGGTTTCCAGTCATCATGCTTCAAGATCGTTCCTGTCTCCACTCGGTGGTTTCTGGGTGTCTTAGCCTCAGAGTTGATCGGAGTTTGAAATGGTACTTCGGACTTGGATCAGGCTTCGGAGAAGGTCGTCCTCTGACAGTCGGCCCATATCTAACAAGAAGGGGGACTCGTGGGTTGAAGCATGAACATGATTGTTATACTGGAACTCAGCCAGGGGCAGGAGATCATCCCAATCGTCTTGCCTCTCATTGACAAAGAGGCAGAGGTACTGTTCTAGTTCTTGGTTCACCCGTTCAGTTTGACCGTCCATCTGCGGGTGGTAGGCCATGGAGGCTGCCAGGCGAATGCCTAGTAAGCGGTAGAGTTCCCAGGTGAACTTGCAGACAAATTGGACCCCTCGATCGGACACTACCACCCTCGGCAACCTGTATAGCTTCCATACATGGTGTAGGAAGAGTCATGCTGCTCTTGCTGCTGTTACCGTCGTGTGAGTCGGTATGAAGTGTGCCCCCTTGGACACTGAGTCCCCACATTCATCATGGCATCATACCCATGCATGTCAGGGAGTTCTACTATGAAGTCTACACTTATGGTATCCCACCGTGCCTCAGGGATCAGAAGCAGGTGGAGTTCCCCGGTGGGCTGCTGTCTTTGGGCCTTCATCCACAGGCACAGGTCACACATCTTGGTATACTTGCCGATGTACCGAGACATGTGAGGCCACCAATAGTTTTGGGAGATGAGCTCAAGGGTCTTCCAATGGCCGGGGTGTCCGGCTATCTTAGAGTTGTGGTGGTGGGCTATGATCCATCACCGGAGGCCTCCCACATCCAGGACATACGCCTTGCCTCAGAAGGTCAACAGTCCATTGGCTTCTGCCCATTCAGCTGAGACCAATGACCTCCCTCCTGCTTCTCGCAGCTTCCTCACCATCACCATCACCTCATCCTCTAGCATCCCTTCACCTAGCACTTTCTTCAGTTCTTGGGTGATCTCCCACTCCTCTCCCTCCAGTGCTACTCCCTCGAGTGCCCGTATCATGAACAGCTCAGGCCAAAGCAAGACTATGTTGCTATTGTCACCTGTTCCCAATCCATGATCTGACCAACGTGAGAGTGCATCAGACTTCCCCATCATTACTCCCAGTTGGTGTCGTAGATCGAAGTTGAAACACAAGAGGTAGAGAGACCAAGGGCTTGTCGCCGGTTCAACTTCTTCGAAGATCGGAAGTACTCTAGATTCTTATGGCTGGTCCAGATTTCAACACAGTGTTCAGTGCCCTCTAAGAGGTATCTCCACTCTTCTAAGGCCCAGATGATCGCAAGCATCTCCTTGTCATGGATCTCATAGTTCCTTTCTACTGGGGAGAGGCTTTTTGAATAGAAGGCAATTGGGTGCCACTTGCCATCCTTGCATGACTGTTGTGAAAGGACCACCCCCGTGGCAATGTCAGAGCTATCCGCTTCTACTCGGTAAGGGCAAGTATTATCGGCAAACCTGAGGATGGGTGCCATTGTGAACTTCGTTTTGAGCCCTTCGAAGGCCGCTTGTTCCACGTCTCCCCACCTCCACTTCACGTCCTTCTTTACAAGTTTGAACAATGGCCGGGTGTGATGTGAGAACCTCTCGATGAACCTCCAATAGAAGTTGGTGAAGCCAAGGAAAGCTTAGACCTCTTTCTGGTTTGACGGGGTTGGCCAACCCATGACGCCTTCTACCTTGACTGGGTCCATCTGTACCTTGCCATGAGATATGATGAGGCCTAAGTATTCGATCCTTGTCTGTTCAACCTCGCACTTCTCTGGCCAGAGGTAAAGCTTATAGGCCCTTGATTGTTCAAGGACCTCCCAGACGACCCATCGATGCTCTTCGAGAGTCTCGGTGAAGATGAGGATGTCATCCAGATACACACATATGTGCCCTTCCATCACAAGGTCCTGAAAGATGTTGTTCATCATAGTCTGGAACATCATGGAGCTGTTGGTAAGGCCGAAAAACATGACAAGGGGTTCAAAGAGCCCTCGGTTTGTGTGGAATGCTGCCTTCCACTCATCTCCTTCCTTGATCTGCACATTATTGAACCCCCATCACATGTCCAATTTAGTGAAGTACTTGGCCCCCCAAAGTTGCGCAATGAGTTCCAAGATGATAGGGAGGGGTATTGGTTCTTCACTGTCATCACATTGAGCACCCGGTAGTCCTGGACCAGCCAAAGGGAGCCATCCTTTTTCTTAATGAAGAATATGGGGCTGCCCATAGGGGATTTCAAGGGGCGGATATGACCCATGTGGAGGTTTTCCTGTGGGAACTCGTCCAGTTCTCACTGTTCACTCAGGGAGAGAAGGTATACCTTGCAAGCCAAGAGTTTTACACCAGGTTCCAGTTCGATTGCATGGTCTCACATCCTCTGCTCGGGGAGAGAATCAAAGGACTCTTTCTCGAAGAGATCATTGAAGTCCTGGAGATAAGGTGGGATTGCCCCTTTCTCCCTAGGAGGAGTGCTCTGGAGTGACCGTTTGGCCAGTTGCTGTGTGGTTGTGACTGCTGTGATAGTCCCAATTGGGACTTTTGGTGGGGCTACAGTCGTGAAAAGGCAATCGCCTGGTTCAAGGAAGGGCACACCATTATCAGTACTTTCACAGTCTTCCGACTTGTCGACTGTCATGCTCGGCAAGGGGCCTGCCCGGAGAGCCCAAATCACCATTTCCTCCTGACATTCCTTCTGCAACTTGGCTTGGCAGGTGTGGTATTGGGTGGAGCACCAACTTAGCGTGACCTCTTGCATACACCAGTTGACCTCAGGGTTATGATTGCAGAGCCAGGGATGGCCAAGGATCATCTTGTGCTTCCCTAGATTGGTCATGGTGAATTGGCTCGTTCCGAGTGGTCTTGGTAGTGTAAGATCACATCGACCACATGCCAAATTGCTCCTCCTTCATTTGGGGTACCATCGACATTGTACACTGGCATGGGTCAAGTCAACGGGTGCAAGGTCAATCTCTCGGTGACTGCAAACCTTTGGTCTATGAACAATCCAGTGGCTCCGCTGTCTAGTAGGGCAGTTACGCCCTTAACTTTGGCCATGTCAGTAGTCTGTATCTCTACCTTGAGGTTCAGCAAATTTGGCAAAGGGGTGGAGGCCACTACGTATTGTTTTGGGAGACTACATTCCCAACATTTTAACCCAGGGGGGGAGATGGTGGTTTCAGTGAAATCAGCTTGGGAGTGTCTTCATCGCTTGTGGCTGAGGCATCTTTGTCTGAATACTGGGTTGTATTCTCCATATCAGAGTCTATGGACAGAGCAGCAAAACGATTAAACAAGGGCAGTGAGGGCACATCCTTCACTCGCTGCCTTGGGCAAAATCCCCTGAATCCACTTCCTCGACCCCCTTGGCCTCATCGATATCTCAAAGGTCCGCAGACACCATCCAGTACTCTAGCATCTCCTCACACTCCTCTGCCATTATGAAGTGCACATCATATGCCTGGGGGCAGTCTCAGGCAAAGTGGCCAGTCTTGCTGCATCACTGGCATGTGAGGGGCAGAGGATACCGCTGTCTAGTTGTATCAACATCCATCGGCATGGGTCTGGGGGGTGGGATTAGAGGAAGGGGGGCCGACAATGTTCTAGGAGGTATGGGTGCAGCTTGCCTAGTCGGGGGTTTGACAAGCCTTCAGCTAGGCTGTGGCATGGAGGCATGCAATGATGGGAATTGAGGCCCCTGGAAGGCTTTGTTTGCTGTGCGTGTGAGAGCTACCACCCGTGTGGCAGTGTACCATGCTGAGATGTCATCGTCCTTCGGCCTCCCATCTAGCATCAGCATGATGGGGCTCTGGATTATAGGGTCGAGGCCTTGTCAGAACTTCATAACAATAGATCACCCATCTATATATTCGGCCTTTTCAACTAAGTCCTCGAATTGGTCGATATACTCGTCGACCGAATACTTGCCCTGATGGTACTGATGTGACTCTAGTTGATTCACTGCATCAGTAGCCTCATGCAGGGGGTAGAAGTGTTGCCAAAAGGCTTTGGCGAAAGCCTTCCAGTTGGCATAGAGCAGCCTGCCTGTTTTTGCTTCATGGGCAAACACCCGGCCAGAGAAGGTCATGGCTTTCCTGGTCTTCATGAAGGACAGTGCCCAGAGGATCTGAGACTGCTCATCAGGGAAATCGGCGGCACAGACACCAAGGTATAGGGTGCAGGACCGCATCTGTGCGCACAGTCACTGTTGAACTCAGAGGGCTTGGCAGGTTCCACCATCTGTTTCATGGGCTGCCAAGCATGGGTCGGGAGACCTGCTACTAGATTTGTGGTAGTCGCCTGCAGTGCATTCAGCCTCGTCTCCAGATCCTGCTTTTCTCTTCTCTCTCTCAGTAACTCTTGTTCTATACTGACCAGTCGGTCCAATAATTCCTGAGCCGATGGCAAATCTATAAGGGATAGGGTGTTTTTCTTTTATAAGTGAATGAGAAGGGGCTGCTGCTGTCGCTGCTTCTAAAGAGATTCAATTTGGGGTCGCATGATGAGGCAGCCAGTACTTGTGGGAGAGAGTTTTCTACTGTAAGGGCAACCTAAGCAGGTGTTCCACCCTTGGGTGGTGCACTGGCGAAGGGGGATCCAAAGGTTTAGTATAGTACCTAATACCTAGCAACTAGCCTACCTGGCAAAGGGGGTTCCAAAGATGAAACTCTAGGGAACCCTTCGCCCACTAACTACTGTATATAAGCACTGTTGCTATGGCGCTCCGCGCCATAGCAGGTATCATTCTCTGTACCAACCAGGAAGTTTTGCCAGGGTCCCGACACCAGGAGTGACCGACAAGAGGAGGGCCGATAGTTAGGGTTGACACTCCTGAACGGTGACCGCCAGTGGTGATGGTCGTTTGGTGAGTATTTTGTTCAGCACTGCTGTGAGTGCCAAATGGTTCTTGGTCCATGGGTATGAAGTATGGGTAGGGTGGTGTCGGTCAGGATTTGTTATTGGGGGTTCATTCCCCTGACAATTGTTGGTTGAGACTCCTGTTCCCTTTTTATCTAATCACATGGCCCTATTTCCTTTTTTGATAACCCCACTTTGCCACCTTTCTTAGCCATATGTTCTAGACCTTAGTCTATACCTTAGCCTACTGTCAAGTGCACGTACCGAGTGTCCAGTAATTCGGCAGTGCCAACCGAGCAGTCAGTTTATGTCCACATGCAAGTGTCCAAGCTGCATGCAAGTCACTTGGTGTGCCGGTCTCAGCTCAGCACATCCACCATCCCCATTCCTTATCCCCATCCCTCATCCACTCTGCCCCTTTCGCCATCCATTAAATTCACCCCGTCCCCTCCTCAATCCTCGATCCACCTCACCTCGGGACATCCTGTCCTTGTTTTATCCTCGGCCACAACCCTATTGTTTTATAGTCGGACACTTCCTATTGTCCCATCCTTGGTCACATTTCTATTATTCTATTTTTATTGTTCTATCCCCGTTTACATTCCTTCATTCTAATTTTACTCGTTGTGGACAATATCCCCACATGCTCTGCATACCTTATTGTTCCACATTCCTTATTCCACATGTTGCTTCTTAACCTATATAAGTAGGACATACATGTACATACTTCCTCATTCTGGGTATCGACTAGGCTTAGGCCCCTTGTCTCCTCTTTCCTCTGTAAAGTCCTCTACTCGGGCCGGCACTTTTGGCACCCCCTGAGTACTTTCTCCATCCCAAATTAGTGGCATGCATGGCAAGTAGGGTGCAACGCACGAGTATATTGAAGCCAAAGCCACTACTTCTGGCCTGCAGGACTTGGCCATTACCCATCTGCATCTTTGGCATTCCCAAAGCTTAACACCTACCCTCAAGTCTAGACTTCACTCATATCACTTTCTCCTTTAGTTAATAACCCCATTTGACACTATTTTCCCATTATAGTAACTCCAAAGAATCTTGTAATAATATTACATCAAACTTTCTTGCTTCTTTTGTTTTATCTATTATATTGTTCTTTTATTCTTAAAGGGGATCTGTTACGATATGAAAAGATGATGTAGTCGTAATTAAACATAATATCTCCCAAGGTCAAAGCAATGGCGAGGTTTGGGGTAGGGTAAGGCTTCAACTTTAATGTTGTGCCCACCAGATCGCACTGGACCCTAATTTTGTAAAGAGTGAGAATATAAATTAAGTCTAAGATGAACAGACAGAAAGCTTAGTTGAAATCTT
>QLPI01015893.1:0-15387 GCA_003314275.1 Chroogomphus rutilus | reverse complement strand
GCGAATGTGCCGAGCCGGGACCATCGCACCAAGTGTTATGCAGGCAACGCGGGCACTTGGTCATGGATATGGGATGTTTGCTCGGTCGGCACTGCCAGCGGATGGGTCTCGGTACGTGGACTTGACAACATGCACTTGATACAGGGGAGGATTAAATTGTCATCCCTTGGAATTATTACTGATAATTACCCAGAGTCTCTTATTACTTATACACATGTTTCTTTCAGTTATTTGTGCTTGAGGACTTGGTGTTAAACCAGAGGCCCAAACTTAGAGAAGATAGAAGCAAGTCTAAAGAGGCATTGTACATTAAGTATAGTATTTATACTTGTCAAGTCTACAATACTGAGCTCTGGTTCACTCGGCAGTACTGACCAAATGACCCCTACTATTTAATCCCACACACCAGTGACAAGTCATTCTTCACCAGCACATGGTCTCAGTTTGGTATATTCAGCACATCATCTGGTTTACTCCTCTCATCCCATCCCCTCTATCCTTTACTATTATCTCATCCCCCATCCTTTTCCTTACCCATTTCCCCTCGGGACAACTGCTATTTGCTTATTATTCGGTCATGACCCTATTGTATTATGTTTAGCCAATTTTCCATTGTTCTATTCTCACCCACTCTCCCATTATTCTATTCTTGGCCATATCTCATTATTCTATTCTCACTTACATTCCTTATTCTATTCTTGGCCATATCTTATTATTCTATTCTTGCTTACATTCCTTATTCTATTCTTGGCCATATCTTATTATTCTATTCTTGCTTACATTCCTTATTCTATTCTTGGCCATATCTTATTATTCTATTCTCGCTTACATTCCTTATTCTATTCTTGATCATTGTGGACAGTACCTCTACATGATTCTTCATACCTTATTGTTCTCCATTCCTTACGCCACCCTGTTCCACATCTTGCTTCTTAACCTATATAAGTAGCGAATGTATGCAGATAGTTCTTTACTCTGAATATCGACTTGGTTTATGTCTTCTTGTCTTCCCTTCTTCTGTCTGAAGTCTCTTACTTGGGCCAACACTCTTGGCACTCTCCCAGGTCTTTCTTCTGTCCAAATTAGTGGCATGCATGGAAAAGCAAGGTGAAATGCACAAGTACTTTGAAGCCTAGCCACCTTGATTGGTCTGCAGGACTTGGCCGATTCCCATCCACACTATCAGCATTACCGAGACTTAACAATACTACAGTATAGTAGACCTCCTTGATACAGGATACCTCCTTGATACAAACTGATTTTCCAAGGTCAATTCTCATTCCAGTAATACAGGGTTTTGCCCATAGAATCTACTATATATAAGCAACATGTAAGCCAAACCACACAAGGGAGGGAGAAGAATTGCATTCAGGAGGAATTTTTTTTCATTTAAATTTACTCAATTTTGATAACATACAATCTTAAATCAGTGATTGCTCAAGTTTTCTGAGAGATTTTGTCATAGAGTATTCACATTAAAAAAGCTATGCATCTCCTATTGCTAATTACAAAAACTCCAAGTGGGATTTGACCTAAATTGACCTTAATCTGACCACAAAGATATTGGGGCTACCAAAGCGTGACATGCGACATTTAATAATACATAAGCGTGTTCCCATCTCTTCTCATCATCAACAATGCATAAACTCCACATGAAAAGAAGCACAATGCCAAACAGGAGTCTATCAGAGAATGTCAAGAATCAAAAAAGGCACCATGCTAATGTAGGAATTGCGATGACTGGGCAGAACAAAGGCAAACTGTGTCACCCTGTGTCACTCCATTGTGACATAAAGGAAAGTCCACATACCGATTGTATTCCATAAATAAATTATGCAGTAATTTTCTCTTATTGTTTTTGTTCTCTTTTGTTCTCTAAAGATTATAAAAGAGGTAGTTAGTTTTTCTCATTTCCCTCAGTACTTTGCAACAAGCAAATACTGAGGTAAGAGTCATTGTTATAGTTGTTTTTTAAACTTGTTACTTACTTGTACAATTGTAGAAACATACAGGTAAATAATATATCGTAGTACTTTGCAACGAGCAAATACTGAGAAACGTACAGTCTTGTTATCATTTTAGGTTATTGGGCCCCGGATCTGTCAAGACCCTGGCACCGAGCTCCGGTATACTCGGTAATACCGACCGACCGACCGACCTCTACCCATATTACTCTCACTATCACATGGGTTCGGCTCGGTACATCCAGTACATCATCTAGGCTTCTTCTCCTATCCTATCTGTCTCGTCCTTCACTATCCTTCCATCCCCTCACCCGTTCCCCTGAACAGATGACGGCCACTCATTATCCTAACCACTGTCCTATTGTTTTATCTTCGGTCGTCCTCTATTGTTCTATTCTCACCCACCACTTCATTATCTTATTCTCAGCCATACTCCATTATTCTAATCCCGCTTACATTCCTTATTCTATTTCTAATCACTGTGGACAATGCCTCCATGTGGTTTTTCATATCTTATTGTTTTCCATTCCTTACGCCACCCTTTTCCACATCTTGCTTCTTAACCTATATAAGTAGCGGGATGTATGTAGATAGTTCCTCACTCAGAATATCAAATCGGTTCGCACCCCCTTGCCCGCCTTCCTCATCTAAAGTCCTTCGTTCAAAGCCGACGTCCTCGGCATCCTCATGAGACTTCTTACTGTCCAAATTAGTGGCACGCACAGAACAGCAGGGTGCAACGCACGAGCACGTTGAAGCCTAGCCACTTCAAAATGGTTTGCAGGACTTAACCGATATTTCAGCGTTACTGAATCCTAACAGGATCCCACATCCAGACCTTTTTCTGACCTTTGCTCCTTTTTTTTTTGACCATGACCACTACGGCTCTGACTACCACTGACCTTCTCCCCTCCTCTGTTCCAAAACTCATGACGAGTGGCCTTAATTGGACAGTGTTCTCGATGCATTTCCAGGATGCTGGTGAAGCAAAAGGGTTGTGGGGGTATTTTGATGGCACAATTACCCAACCAGCAGTCAGTAAACCACCAGCTGCCAGTGAGGAAGATGCCCTTGCAAAATGGGTCAAGGAGGACCGTACTGCTAAAGCACTTCTGACTCACCGAATCCTTGACTCCACCCTCATATGCATCCATAGCAAACTGTCCTTGAAAGACCGATGGGACCTTATCGTGAAGGAATACTCATCAAAAGGCGCCTTTGCTCAAGCAGACCTGCGTACCCAGTTCATGGACTCTAGATGCCCGGATAAAGGGAATGTCCACGAATTCCTTGATGGACTTTGTGTCAAAAGAGAAGAGTTAGCCACTTTCGGTGTAGACATCGAAGTAAAAGATTACCGGTCAACCATCATTAAGTCTCTTCAACCTCACCTCTCTGCCTTCACATCGAACCTGCTGGCCGGCACCAGGTTGTATAGCACCACGAAGACGATTGACCCGGATGAACTCATCACCTTAATCTCTGAAGAATATGAATGCCACGCAGCGCAGAGATCCCATCGTTCCGGTTATACAAATGATAAAGCCAACGATAAAGATGAAGCTATGTTTGCGTCAGTCAATACAAGAGGAAAGAGGTCAGAGCACAAACTGAAAGGAGCTTGCTGGAACTGTGGCGACAAAGGGCACTATAGGAATAAGTGTCCTAAACCTGCACGCATTACTGGAGATAAGAAAAACAACTCACAGACAAAGAGTGGCACTGCCAATGCTGCTGTCGAATCAGATCTCGAAATCAAAAGTGCCTTTTTGGCCGACGAGCTCTTTGAGTCCGACTCAGAGCTCCCAGAACTGGTGTCAGTTTCAGACTCAGACTCTGATATTGAGGTTATAGAGGACAGCGAGGAGGACTGGTTCTCTGAGATCGCTGATGACCCCGACAGTGAAAATGAGACAGAAAAGTCACCTGTAACTGATGAAAGCAACACATTCTCGCTTATCAGTGATGACTCGAACCTCACTGGTATCGATCTGGAAGATGCGCACACTGTTTGTGTCGAAATTGACAAATCAACTGCAAACTCACCTTGTGTCGAAGTTTACGACTCAGGGTGTACAAGGCATATTACACCCTATCGCGATGAAGTTAAAAACTTCGTCGAAATTCCTCCTAAGACATTCCAGGCTACAAACAGACAGAGTTTTAATGCAGTAGGAACCAGAGAAATGGTTATCAACATACCAAATAGTGTCGACGTCTCCAAACTGAAGCTCTCAGAAGTTTTGTACTCACCTGATGTGGGTTACACGCTCGTGTCGGTTGGACGACTCGATGATGCCGGTTTCGCCGTGACATTTGCAGATGGCAAGTGTGTTATACGCAGGCAAAGTGGAGAGCAAGTTGGCTCAATCCACAAATCTGGGCGAGGCTTATACCGAGTCACCCATGAGTGCAATATAGCAAATTCTGCAGTAGAGACACTCACTTTGAAACAACTCCACCATCGCCTAGGTCACATTTCACCTGAAGCTGCCAAAAGACTTGTCACTAGAGGTTTTGTAATAGGGATCAAGCTAGATGGGTTACCTTCGGTGGACCCCTTCTTTTGTGAATCCTGCATATATGCAAAAGCAACTCGCAAGTCTGTCCCCAAGATCCGAGAAGGCAAACGTGCCTCTAACTTTGGCAACGAAGTACATAGTGACCTGTGGGGACCAGCCCCAGTTGCGATGAAAGCTGGAAAGCATTATTATATCACTTTCACAGATGATATGACACGGTTAACTCACCTATACCTTCTGCGCACCAAAGATGAGGCCCTGGCTGCCTACAAAGAATATTGCTCCTGGTGTGAGACTCAGCTCAATGTGAGTATCAAGACTCTACATTCAGACCGAGGTGGAGAGTACCTAGGGAAGAACTTTGAGCTTTATCTCAAGTCAAAGGGGACAGTGCAAAAACTTACCATACACAACACTCCTCAGCACAATGGTGTAGCCGAGCGATACAACCGAACGATTGTAGAGTGCATATGAGCGCTCTTGCATGCGAGCGGTCTTCCAAGATTTCTGTGGGGGGAAGCTGCTCGTCATGTAGTCTGGTTGATGAACAGGACACTCACCAGGGCTGTCCAAGATAAAACACCTTATGAAGCTGTGCTTGAAAAGAAACCCAACTTATGGGATGTGCGCGAATGGGGAGAGAAAGTCTGGGTCCGTACAGAGAGTGGAGACAAGCTGGGTGGATGCGTAACTGAGGGGCATTGGTTAGGCATCGATGAACGCAGCAAGGGTTGTCGAGTTTACTGGCCTGACAAGCAAACAGTCACTGTGGAACACAATATCTACTTTGACCTGTCAGCTTCTCGTATCGAGGGGGAGGAATGGCAAGTAGTCGAAACAAAAACTGACCCACCAATGCCCAAACCGACTGTCACCGCTGCACCTCCAATCCCCGAAATGAATCCAATCAATTCTGAGAGTGAAATACCTGCAAAACGAATACACAAACCCAGTCAGTGCAACCAGGACATTCTAGAAGGTCATGGAACCTCAACTCACCGACTATCCGACCCTGCTATCACAACAGGAATCCAACTGCCCACCGTTACAGATAAAGCTACTCAAGATCTGGAGGGAGAGGGATTAGCTGATTGGATGATGCTGACAGAAGACACAAATGAGTACTTACTAGTAGCCGAAACAAGCGAGGTCGAGGCTATAGAGCCCCGATCATTGGCAGAAGTGAGACGCCGTCCAGACTGGGAGCTATGGGAGAGCACTATACATGAAGAATTAGCCGTACTAAAGGAGGCTGGGACTTGGGAACTCACCGATCCACCTAAAAATGCAAACATTGTTGGCTCAAAGTGGGTTTTTTGCACCAAAAAGGATGCTGCAGGCAATGTTGTCCGCTATAAGGCCCGCCTTGTTGCACAGGGTTTCTCCCAGGTGCCCGGTATCGACTATTTTGACATGTTTGCCCCCATCGCAAAACTAGCTTCAATAAGAACTGTGCTTGCCCTGGCTGCTGCAAAAGACATGGAACTACATCAGATAGACATAAAGGGTGCATACCTAAACGGAGAACTCACCAGTGGTGAAACAATCTACATGGCTCAACCACCCAGCTACCATGCTCCAAATTCCTCTGGAAAGGTGTGCCATCTGATAAAAACGCTATATGGGTTAAAACAGTCAGGAAGGCGTTGGTACCAAAAGCTAGTTGAAATAATGACTCACCACCTTCAGTTTGCTAGGTGCGATGTTGACCAAGCAGTGTTCTTCCGGCATAACAGTCATGGCCTCACAATCATACTGGTCCATGTGGATGACTGCACTATTGCAGCAACATCGATCCAACTTGTCAAAGACTTCAAAACAAAGATCTCCGAGCATGTTGCAATCACTAACCTGGGCGAACTGTACTGGTTACTAGGAATTGAAGTGAAAAGAAATCGTGATCAACGTACCATTCACCTTTCTTAAGAATCGTACATCGTCTTGATCCTTTGTCGATTCAATTTGGATGAATTGAAACCCATGTCAACTCCTATGCAACCCAGATTGCTGCTTTCCATGTCCCAGACACCGAAAATGACCGCCGAATGGGCCCAAATGCACGACATGCCGTATCAAGAGGCCATCAGATCGTTGATGTATGCCACCCTAGGGACACGACCGGATATTGCATATGCCATCCAAACATTGTCCCAGTACTCAACGAAGTTCGGACCAGCACATTGGGAGGCTGTAAAAAGAGTCTTTCGTTACTTGAATGGCACAAAGAAACTTTGGCTGACTTATGGACGAGCGAAGATGGAACTAATGGGCTATGCTGACGCGGATGGTAGTGTGGCCAAAGACTGACACACGATATCCGGATACACCTTTATGATTAACGGCGGCACTGTGTCCTGGAGCACAAAATGTCAGAATATAGTTTCACTTTCTACAACAGAGAGTGAATATGTAGCTACCACTCATGCTACCAAGGAGGCCCTTTGGCTCCGATCCCTTATCCAACAGATTTTCGACGTGAAGTTATCACCTACAACGTTGTTTGGCGACAATCAATCGGCCATCGCGCTTGCAAAAGAACATCAGTATCACACGCGAACCAAGCATATTGATGTACGTTACCATTTCATCCGCTGGATCGTCGAAAAGGGTGCCATTTGCCTGGTTTCCTGTCCTACCGAGGATATGGTTGCGGATACCCTTACCAAAGCCCTCCCTTCAGCAAAGGTCAAGCATTTCGCTGTTGAGCTCAGATTGACTACGGTTTGAGGGGGAGTGTAGGAATTGCAATGACCGGGCAGAACAAAGGCAAACCGTGTCACCCTGCATCACTCCATTGTGACATAAAGGAAAGTCCACATGCCAATTGTATTCCATAAATAAATTACGCAGTAATTTTCTCTTATTGTTCTTGTTCTCTTTTGTTCTCTAAAGATTATAAAAGAGGTAGTTAGTTTTTCTCATTTCCCTCAGTACTTTGCAATGAGCAAATACTGAGGTAAGAGCCATTGTTATAGTTGTTTTTTAAACTTGTTACTTACTTGTACAATTGTAGAAACGTACAGGTAAATAATATATCGTAGTACTTTGCAACGAGCAAATACTGAGAAATGTACAGTCTTGTTATCATTCCAGCTAATGAGCAAAGGCTTTCTGATGCAGTTAAAGTGTACAAAGAGGGGCTGGCAGGTTATTCAACAAAGAAATCATTGCAAGAAGTTGCTCACGAATTTGGAGTGGACTTCAATACTCTCAGTAGACGCATCAATGATGAAGGATCATCAATGCTCAAATTCAATTCTACAAAACAGAGGCTTACAGTTCAAGAGGAAAAAACTCTTGTCACATTTATCACAGTATCAGCCAGTCATGGGTTTCCCCTAACTCACAGACAAATTGAGCAGTCAGCAAATGCAATCCTCGAAACCAAAGAAGGTCCTTCCTTCACCAAAGTTGGAAAGAAGTGGGTCTTTAATTTTCTTGTGCATCATCATGAGGAGTTTCAAACATACTGGAGTAAACCTCTTGACACACAGCGAGCTAAATCATTGAACCCTGGTGCAGTAAAATCATGGTTTGATATTGTAGAGGAATTTGTTGTCTGGTAGGAGCCCAAGGAACAAAGACTCAACATAAGCAAGGAGGCGCAGATCAAGAAAATATTACAGCAATTATAACTATTTGCGCAGATGGAACAACAACAAAGCCAATGATTATCTATAAAGGAAAAAAGATGATGCAAAAATGGAATGATAATAATGTTTCTGAAGCACAGTAAGCTTTCTTTCAAAAAGTCTAGATGCAAACTAAATTCTTTGTTAGTATTGCACATTTTGAAAATGGATGGACAGATGGCAACCTTGCCTTTCAATGGTTAACTATGCTTTTTGACCCAGAAACAAAGGAGAAGGCTGGTGGCTGCAAATGTGTTCTCATCCTCGATGGCCATAGCTCCCATTATACTGCAGCATTTCTAGATTATGCCAGAGAAAATGACATAATAATGCTTGGATACCCACCTCATTGCACTCATGCTCTGCAGGGTCTCGATGTTGTTTGCTTTGGAAAGATGAAGGAAACCTGGAAACGAGTCATAACCAACTTTGAGGAGGATAATCAAAGACCAGTAGGCAAAAATGACTTCACTCACCTTTTTGGAATGGCATATAACCAGGCCTTTGATGAAGAAACTGTCAAAGCAGCATTTTGTGTCACTGGCATATACCCATTTAATCGTGATGCAATTACTCCTACCCAAATGAAACCAAGCATGGCTACATCAACTAAAGGAGAGTTTCCCCTTCCCCAATCAAGTCCTGTCTGAGTTATTGTTGGGGCCTTTGACCCAAACCCATCAGAAAGCCACCTGGTTGCATCTACATCAACATCCAGTCCAAGCTATATTACAACAGACCACTCACCAACATTATCTTCACTGAAACGTGCACAAGATTGGCAAATAGACCCTGCCCTATACACACCTTCAAAGAGAATGCACTCATTATACAAGGGACTTGCCTCCACATCATCTGGTTCATTCCTTGTTTCAGATGAACCCATCACCTCCTTGACACTAGTAATTACACCTGTACTTGCTTGCCCACCATCATCCCTTCCTCAGCCAAACTGGGATCTTGCCAAAGCAAATCCTGTCAAAAGGTAGCACAGTCGGGAATTACTGAAACTCAAAATCATTGAATTACAAGAAACTGTCAAACATGCCCAGCTTCAAGTTAAAGTCCGAGACATGCAAATTGAGGAGGAGCAGGCACAGCTGGTCCTACAGAATCTTCATCTATGCAAGCTAACAAGTGCCCTCAATAAATGTGAAAACAAGAAAAAACATAACCACTCACTGCTTTTTGATGGAAAAGCTCAAGTCTTGTCTTCAAATGCTTTCAGGAAAAAGATAGCAGAGCAGAGCAAGCGGAGGGAGGGAGAGGCCAGAGAAAGGGCTAAAAAGGCTGATGAAAGAGCAGTAAGAAAGGATGCACTGGTGGCTTTAGAAGATCAGTGGGTGGTGATAAAAGCAAACCATGAGAAGAATCTTGCCATTTGGGAAGAAGAGTGTCAACATTTGGCAACAGATGGTGTTCCAAAGCGATCATGGCCAAAAAAACCCACAAGAGGTCGCAAACCAAAGCTCCCCCCACAATTGAATGAAGATGAAAATGAGGAAAATGAAGAATGCGATGAAGAAATGGATGACTAATGACAATGGGCCGCAAATTCCGCACGCGGAGAATCAGGTGTCACGCTTGTATCAAGGACCTATCTACATGACATTTTGACCTGTTGTACAAAAAGATTTACTCTGCCACAAGAACAGGTTTTTTGCCCCTATAATATAGAGCAAAAATGTTCTCAAGACACTTCTCAGCTGTTATATATATTTTTTAAAATTTAATCTACAAAATTTTAAGCTAAAATTGAGCTTAACTGAAATCTGTATCAAGGAGGTCTACTATATTGTATGAGTCTTTTTTTTTTTCTCATTTATTGTCTTTTGGAGCTGAGCTCTATGTAAGATGGGATATACACAATATCTGTCAACAGGTGGTTTTCACTTGTCCTTTTGCCTCTATCTCCACTTGTGCTGGGCATAGCCCTGGGCATGTCCGTGCCTATGTGGGTGGGATGGTGGGGTGATTGTTACACGTTGTATAACTCTGCCAGTCTTTTTCTCTCTATGTCTCCTTGATTCCTCTCTCCTCTTGTAATATGGCTTCTCCTCGCATGTGCTGTAACCTCTGTGTGTCATGAATGAATTTAAACAGGGGTTTCATCACCTTGAGTTGCCCCAATAGTGTTCCAATCGCCGTTGCTCCCCTTCTTAGTTTTCCCTGTAGTTCTTGTCTTTGTTCATTGTATTTGGAACATACGAAGAGAAAGTGGTGGACTGATTCAACTGTTCTGTTACATGCTGGACATAATGGTGTATCAGCTTTGCCTATTTTATGAAGATGCTTGTTTAGTGGGGTGTGTCCTGTTCTGAGCTGGAAGAGTAGTGTGGCTTGCCATCTCAGGATCCCTGCACAAAGTTTCATGTAGGCTGTAGAATGCATAGACAGGTCAATTTTGTATCCCAGTCTCACTCATGGTGACTTAGCGAAGATTATTTTGGCTTCCCGCATGAGCTCTTTTTGGTATCTTTGCAACTCTGCCGCTTTACTTCTTGGCAGCACTCCTCTGCACTCAATCGGGATGTCCACTTCCTTGCTGGACTCGCCTCTTGCTGCATGTTTGGCCTCCTCATTGGCCCTTTCATTTCCTTGTATCCCCTTGTGCCCCAGCATCCAACGCATGCAGACTTTTGTTCCCATTCATTTTTTGGTGACTCCTTCAATTTGCCTGTGTAGTGCGTTCACTAGGTATTGGCCTGGTATGGCTTTCTCCTTTCTTGTTGTTTGAATGGCTGCCTGATTGTCCACCCCCATTATATATTTGCCTGCCCTCTCCATGTTTAGGAGCTTTGCTCCCATAGCCACCCCTGCCAATTCCACCTCAAACCCCATGTGGTTGTCTTTGGTCCCTAGGTATAATCTTACTGCTCTGACCTCTACTCCATTTCTGTACAACACTGCCACTGCTCCTACCCCTCCTCCTACACTTGATCCATCAGAGAAGACTTGAATGTTGGCTTGTCCGCTAGGGCTTGGTCTGCATTAGGTGGTATTTGTATGTCAAAAGCGGGTATCCACTTGGGGCCAAAGGTGATTGTCTGTATCTTCTCCATTTTGTCAGGTTCAATGTTGAATTCTTTCATGATTTAGTGTAGGGGGCTTCTGTGCCTTTTTATGTATCGGCAGGAGGCTTTCTAGACTTTTATTGCCAGTGGGTGTTTGTCGGGGAGGCAGGCAAGATGTACAGTGGTGCGGTGAATGACTTTTGCTACAAGTAGCTGAAAGGAAGTTGATTAGCATGTACATCAAGGACATCGGTAGCAGTGGTTCTCATAGCTCCTGTGATGATTAGCCCTGCTTGTCTCTGGACTCTAGCTAATTTATTGATGTGCCCTTTTGATCCTTTGTTATGTGCTGTGCTTTGGATGAGGAACACATCTGCTGCATATAGCATTCTTAGCACTGCAACTGCAAGATAGAACTGGTGCATATGTCTGGCTGCGGCTCCTTTTGTGGGTCTGGCAAGCCTCTTATATTGTCCGATAAATTTCTCCCCCTTTCCCAGTGCATAGTTGACATGCTCTTTGAAGCATAATTCTTGGTCTATGATGATATCCAGGAATTTGTGTGAGGCAGAGGGGTGGATTGTGTGTTGGCCAATCCTTATTGAGGGCCATGTCATCGCTCTAGTTTTTTTAGGATGCATTGGGTCTTTCTCTTATCTCCTAGTAAAGCCAATTAGCCCAAACTTTTCTACTGAAAAGTGGCACTCATGAGTCTTTGCCCAGCTAAGGGTGCCATCTCTCCTGTTCATCATATCTGCCAGCTTTCTGAATGCTTCTTGGAAGTCAGCCCCTTCTGCCATCAATGTGGTATCATCTACAAAGCCTACACAGTCCTTGCCATTTTTGTGTTTTGCCATTTCTACTAGATTGGCATTGTAGTATTGATATGCGATGGCTGACAGTGGGCAACCCTGATCTATACCTCTTTCTATTTCCTACATCTGGGTGCTGTAGTCGTCAAAGCTTATTATGGTGCTGTAGTCGTCAAAGCTTATTATTGTGCAATGTCCCTGCACCTTCCTCTGTATCCAATCAGTGTATTCCCAAGGTATTCCCCTGCAGCACATATTGTACACCAGTCTTCTCAGTATTATGCTTGGAAAGGCACCTTTGATGTCTAGGAAGAGAGCTCCTAGTACCTTGCCCTTCCTCCAGGTGTCTTTGGCTACTGTGACTGTATAATGAATAGCATCTGTTGTTATGTGTCTGGGCCTGCATCCATAATGGTTGTCTGGTAGAAGGTAGTGTTTTTCTGTCATCTTTACCAAATCTTCTGCAACACATGCAGACAGTACTTTCCCTATAGTGTCAAGTAACGCGATGGGTCTGTATGCACCTGGGACTGTGTACTCTGATTTGCCTGGCTTTTGGAGCACTCTTGTTATGGAGTCTCTCCATTCGTCTGGATATGTCTTCAGGCTGAATGTTGCTTGAATAGTGGACCTAAGTATGGGAGGAGGGTATTAATGCTCTGTTTTATGACAACATTTGGAATACAATTAGGCCCAGGGGCCTTAAATGAGTTTAGCTTGTTTATGGCTCTGCTGATCTGGTCATCGGTGATCGGGTTGTAATCGAAGGCATCCATCGGGTATGGGAGGTTTGGCAGGACAGTTTCATCTCCTGTTCTTGCCTTGGGGAAGAATGTTTTGAAAAACATATCTGCTTTCTTCTCATTTGCATCAGCTCTCCTTCTTGTTCCATCCTCTTGCTTAGCTATTATGGTAGGCACTCTTGTGTGCCTGCCATCTGAGGCATCTGCTGATGTGTATTTGTGTGCTTTTGTCAGGCTCCGGGAATGCCGAGGAGTGGCCAAGTCCTGCAGAACGGGAATAGTGGCATGGCTTCAACGTGCTCATGCGTTGCGCCCTACTTCCCATGCATGCCACTGATTTGGGACAGAGGGATACCTGGGAGAGTGCCGAGAGTGTCGGCCCAGGTAAAGGACTTGGGACAGGGGAAGGGAGGACAAGAAGGCATAAACCTAGTTGATTTCCAGAACGAAGAACCATCTACATACATTGGCTACTTATATAGGCTAATAAGTGAGATGTGGAACAGAGTGGCACAAGGAATGGAGAACAATAAGGTATGAAGAATCATGTGGAGGTATTGTCCACAATGATCAAGAATAGAACAAGGAATGTGGATGATAATAGAACAATAAAATATGACCAAGAACAAAAGAGTGAGTGGAAATAGAACAATGGGAGTGGCTGAACATAAAACAATAGGGCCACTGCTGAGTGACAACAAAGAGCGAATGTCCCGAGGGTAAACAGGCAAGGGGAAGGACAGGGAGTGGAAGAATAATAAAGAATAGGAGGGTGGAACAGGGATAATAAACCAAATGATGATCCGAATGTACCGAGCCGAGGCCACACACTGGTGAGGGATGACATGGGTAAGGGTTGGTTGGTCGGTACTGCCGAGTAAATCAGAGCATGGTATTGTGGGCTTTACAGCTTTCCACAGTGTCTTTTGGTTGATTCCCTCCAAGAAGTCATCCCAATGCTCTTCTTCGAGTGTTTTATTGCTGTTGCATATCTGTTTCAAATTGTTTTGTAGGCATCGTGAGCTTTGTATGCTGGATTTGCTCTTTTCGAGTATGACTTTCTGCCTGAACTTCTTGTCTCTGTTCTTAGTTGTGTCAGTTGTCATGTCCACTAGTATTTCATATATGGAGAAGGCTTAGTCTTTGGTATGATCTCCTCTACTGTCTCTGTAATCACATTTATTACTTCTCTGAGTCGCTGCTGGAACTCCTCCTCATTGGCTGGACAGGTTGGCCAATATTATCTCTTAGCCTTGTCTCGAGCCTTTTGTTGAATGGCTCCCAGTCTACTTGTCTATAATTGAACTTTGGTATGTCGACTGTGGCTCTGGTGATGACTTCAATTATTGTGTTAATTGGATAGTGGTCGCTTTTGGCTGGTTGGTCCTCTGGTATTGTTGTGCAACTAATTAAGTTTTCTAAGAGTCCTGTTGAGATGAAAACATTATCAGTACGGGTTAAGTTTCCAGTAGACATTGCCTTAAGCATAGGAAGTGCCATCTGCATGTCATATTCAGCTATAGCATTTAGTAGGATTTGGGCGGCATCAAGGTTGTTTCTGGTGAAGAGGTGGTTATTGCAATCTTCATCCCAACACGGGTGATGTCTATTAAAGTCCCCTAGCCAGATCATTCCTGCTGTGCAGCCACTTCAAGTTGTTTTTGTCTGCATTTCCTTTTGTAAGCTGGCTCAGACTTTGTGAATGCTATCAGCATGTGTACAATCTAGGTATAGGTTAAATATAATGACTGCACCAGCCTGTGTTTCTATTGAGATTGCAGTTACATCTGGCATGCTGATGTTGATGCTCGTCCACTCGCTTGTGGCTATTCTTTTATTGACCAGTATCATTGATCTCGTTCTTTTTTCCTTATCACTGTAGTGCCTTCTAGGGTATACTGGGTACCAGTAGTGGGTGGCTCTCACATTGCCTAGAAAGTCCAGGTAGGGCTCTTGAATTGCTAGTGTCATAGTCTTCAGGTGGACATTTCATTAGATTAGTATGTCAAGCATGGCAGTGAGTAATTTATTGGCATTCTGTTGTCTAACTTGCAGTTGTTTGAGGTTGTAGTATTTGCTATTCATCCCTGGTGTGTGTTGTGGTCATTGTCTACTCTGTGTTGGTTGGTTATCCTATTGCCCCTTAGTTCATACTCATCGAGAGTTCTTTGTTGGTTTCTGTGATTAGACCACCCCTCATCCCTGTGGCCCCTTGGTGGGTTGGCACCTCTGTATTCATCTTGCCATCGGTTTCCCATATCCTTCCCGCTGGTATGTTGGTCATGCTGCTGGTATCTTATGTTTGCACGCTCTTTGGCTTGTCTGAAGAGCTTACCTGCATCTGCTGTTTCTTGTCCATGGCCTTGCTGCTCCCATGTCCATGGATTCCCATCTGGGTAATACTTGTACATGCTCTCTGGGTCCACTCATTCGATTTTTTAGGATATTGCCATGAAGGTCAGGCATGTTCTTTCCTATGAGGTGTGTCCATGATTATTGCAGTTGATGCATTTAAACTTAGTTGGGTCTGTTTCTTCACATTCAGCAGTCATGTGATTCTGCCTACAGGTACCGCAAACATTTGGGCTACTGCACTCTGCTGCCATGTGCCTGGCATCGTATTTCTGGCATTTGAGGTATCTTCAGGGTTCTCTTTTCATCCTCCTTGCCCACATCCTTTTCCCTGCAATTATAATGCAT
>QLPI01015885.1:0-13736 GCA_003314275.1 Chroogomphus rutilus | reverse complement strand
CCCCCTTAGCGGCTGAACCCATGAAGCCGATAGTCGGAGATTGAATATACGGTTCAGAACGCCTAAACGTGACGTCACGCGAAGGTTTGAATCTGGCGCCCTTTGCTTCTTTCCATCGTCTCTGAAACGCGTAACAGTAGCGCATCAGAATCGCCAGAAATGGAATATGCGTCCAATGTACGTGAGTTGGAGGAGACAGGTCGGGCCGATGGTGCCTCGGTACTGACTACTGTGAGGGAGGTAGTCGAAGGAGAAATAGTGGGCCCTGGAGAACGGCGGGTGGATGCTGAAATTCATGCAACCGTCGAACAGCGGGTGGACCGAGAGTCCGAAGCCAGACAGGCCGAAATGGTCAGGCAGACGGATGCACAGGTGTCTGAAGAACGTGTGGAGAATAACATCTTTGAGGGTTTTGGAGCACCCATGGTCCAGAATGGGGGGGCTATGGAAATATCGGGGATCCCGGAGGTTACTCCACCCAGAGGGGATGGGGGCATGGAAACGACGGGTGGAGGAGTAATTAAGCGGCCTAGAGTGGCCGAGGTATGTGCCGAAGATTTTTTTTTCGTTTTATTGTTTATTGATTTTCTTTTCAGCAAGCGGCCGATGAAGAGCGGTCCCCAATTCTACGCCCTCTATGCAAGGAGTGTAAGAGGTGGGATCGCGAGTGCCGCGTCTCGGGGCCGGGTTCCGCGTGCCGGGAATGTAAACGGCACAACGTCGGGTGTAATCTGGTTGTACCACAGGTTTCCCGGGCCAAGAGTCTTCCAGATGAGGGAGATAGTGGTCAGGAAGACGGAAGTCAGACCGAGAGAGTGGAGGAACCAGTAACAAAGAGGCCAAGGCGGGATAATACTGCACAGTCCAACGATTGTGAAGTGGCTCTGAGGCCCAGTGGGCGATTGGCAACTGTGGAAGTCCCTCCGCTCGAGGGATCGGGATCTCGGCCTCTTGTCGAGGTCTGGGAGGATCTGTTACAGGAGCAGATACGGATGGGTCAAGTCCTTATCCACATGGTGGAAGGGCTTCGTGTTATGGCCCGTACTCTCACTAAACCCATACCAGCCCCCACAACCACCCACACCTTTTCCGGGACTTTTCCAATCGCTCAAAGACTGAATAACCGATTTCTGGATGTCCGATATATATTCCGAGGTTCCGTGTTTCCGAACCTCCGAAGACTCCGAAGTCAAGGTTCCGTTACGATTGATAACTGACGCGCAGGACCATCGCGTACCTCACTCCCTTGTTCTCTCTTATATTGACCCCTTGTACTCCCTTTTCCCCTTGTATTATGACCGTCAAAAGATAGTACAAGGATAGTCATATGTATATAGTCTTCCAGTCGACTAGACTGTTCGCTAGTACGAATATCGATTTAGTCTCCCACCAGTTTCCGATTCATTTCCGGTAAACTCCCGCCTCCTTTCCGAAATTAGGGACAGACGATCAAGGAGGGCGCAACACATAAGTTGAAGCCAAGTCCCTTCGACCTCGAACACCTCAGTGACCGGATTGAACTATTCCACGACCTACCCTAAGCTTCCGGCACCTCCGTCCCCGTCCGTAGTCCGTCCGGCTTCCGTCTCGGTCTTCGGCCCCATTACGGACCTTCGCACTAGCCCGGATAACCCCTTCGGAAATACTAGCTAAGCGCCTGACACGCGGACTTAACACTTCGGATAGTTGGTCGCGCGATTGTGTCCTTGGGTGAGGATCGGCGCAGGGTGTCGGGAGGTTCGGGAGGTCCGGACGGAGGCAAGGTTAGGTCGGCGGGTGATGATGAAGGGGACAGGGAGAGGGAGGATAAGGAGAAAGGGAAGTGGTGGGAGGATGGTGGTAAAGATAGTCAGGATGTTTAGAAATTGATATGAGGATTTTTGTTAGAATCTTATATATATATATATATATTTTTAAGAAGGTAGAAAGAAAATAAGAGAAGAAGGAACAAGTCGAATATGCCGAAGTGTTCGGCAGGTCCGGTTGTTGTATTTGAAGGAGAGCAGAGTGTTGGAGGTGGAGTTCATGATGATGGATGGTGGGGACTGAGTGGGCAGAGAAAGGATCGGGGAGGAGGGAAGACGGGAAGGAGGATGGGTGAAAAGATGGAGTGGGAGGAAATAGGGTTTAAGACTGAAGGAGTTGGAGAAGGTGAAAGACGGGAGAGTGAAAAAGTGGGGGTGGTTTTCGGGAGAAGGAACGTCTTCGGGAGGGGAGTTTGCGCAGTTTGAAAAGGTTTCTAGCTGGTCGCCACCCCCCCCTTTTAGGTAGATGTCCCACCGTCTACTAAAGGTGTCGGCCTCTAGCTGAGAAGAATGGAAAAGGGTCGTACAGGCATATGATGCACATATACGGAGTGAAAGAACAGAAATGGATGGGGACGGAAGGGTGAGACCTTGGCCAAACGTGCCGAATGACAACGTTGACCGAGAGGTCCCTGCCGAAAAACTTGCCAGCCGTTCTGGTATACAAGCATGCACAAGGCAGTTGCATTGACTAGGGCTATTGGCAAAGCTTCCAGCGATGGAACAGGATCCTGGGTGAGGCTTTTGGAACAGTGGCAAGTGCCGCCTGGACCGAGGCCATCGGGATGCACCTAAAAGTGTTAGTAGCTTGACGGATTATAATACTGCCCAATACCCTGTTAATCAACGGATTATAGCGGGTGAGCGAGTTGTGCCCGAATATTGCTGACCGACGGATCTAGTACATGACTGACGGATAGGTGGACTGATTGTCCGAACAGAAGATCTAGTAACATGTGTATGTGTTCAGTAATAACCGAATTTTTTGCTGTACTGGATCAGAGAATTTCAACGAAATTGAAGTAAAAGGTTGGTTGTGAACAAGTTCTGATTCTATCAGGCATATAAGATGGTTTCCCGAGAACATTCAGTACCAATGTCAGATGACGGAACAAAATTAAAATGAAGAGGAGAGGAAGACGTAGCAGCATTGAATGATCCTCACTACTGGCATCTGCCGAGTCAACGCAACTCTTGGTGTGCTCAGAGGCTGGTTGGATGGTGATCTATTCTCCATTTGCTGATGCTGAATTTTCAGCTTTAGCGTCTGGAGTACCAGTTGCCTGGGGGACGGGGTCGGGAGTAGTAGTTGCACGGGTTTTGCTTGCTTTAGGGCACCCGGCAATCTTGTGATTTTTTGCGCCACAAAAGAGACACAGGTTGTTGATTATGTGTCTCTGTCATTCAATTGGGAGGAGCTTGCCATTTTTGCCGAGGATTTTGGTGTGCTTGGGTTGGTTTGGCTGGAATTGTTTACTGTCCTCGTTTGTTGACATGTTTGTGTCGCTGCTATTATTCCGTGAGGTCGCAATCATAAGTAAGGCACGGGAAGTAGTGTGATTCTGGGTATACTGTCAAACGTCGGTTACTGACGGACTTCGGTACTGCTGAGGGGTATTGGCGAAAAGGTCAGGCGGACTATGGCCAAGTCCTGTAGGCCAAGAGTAGTGGTGTTGGCTTCAACGTGCTCGTGCGTTGCACCCTACTTGCCATGCATGCCACTGTATTTGCCACAGACAGATACTTGAGGGGATGCTGATGATGCCGGCTCAAGTCGAGGACTTAACGGAAGAGAAGAAGGTAGAAGGGCCTAAGCCTAGTCGATACCCAGAATGAGGAAGTATGTACATGCATGTCCTACTTATATAGGTTAAGAAGCGACATGTGGAAATAAGGAATGTGGAACAATAAGGTATGCAGAGCATGTGGTTATTGTCCACAGCGAGTAAAATTAGAATAAGAAATGTAAGACGGGGATAAAACAATAAAGGACAGAATAATAGGATGTGCCCTAGGATAGAACAATAGGAAATGCCCGATTATAAATGACAGTATATGGATCAAGGCTAAATGGTTCTATCACCCAAAAGAAATTCCTAAGAATGCCAAAGGCGCGAAAGGGATGGCCAACCAGTTTGGGGAATTTGAACGTATATGTTCAAATCAAGCAAACTTTATCCCTACATCAACTTGCTCTGGGCTGGCAGAGATCAAATCATACGATGAACAGAATTTTGAACAGGAAGATATAGAGCCTGGATCCTTCTATTATAGATGTGAATACGACTGGCAGAAATGAATACTCAAGAACCCTCCAGTACCATGTTCAATTTGCAAAAAAGCCTACAATCCTGATCAGGATGTTATGCATCTCTGTCCCTGCTCACAATGCCGAAGATCATGGCATGCTTCTTGCCTTGCAAAGGCCAACTGGCTCATCAAATCTGAGACAGACCTCCCACAACACATGGAGTCCCTTGATGGGAATTATGTCTCAGTAGATCCTGACCAAGACAATCTGAAAAAGAAAGCTCAATCCACCAACTTGAAGGATGGTTTAACTACTGATGACCCTTATGCTCGAATATCGAAACAACTACTACCCATGGCACGACAACCCATTGCACGTGGAGGTAGGGAAATGCACGGGTCAGGCCAACCTGCACGGGTCACCGGGTCGGGTGTCCTTGGGTGTGGGTGTGGGCCAAGCCGTGAGCACCCGTGACCCGGGCCCAACCCGGCGCGTCAACTCCGACACGAACACGATGAATGCGTACGTGCATGTGCCGACACGAACACGACGAATGTGCCATACACGCACGCAACGCCACGAATGCGACGTACGTGCACGTGCCGCGATGAACACGACGTACGCAATGCCCGTTACATGCATGTGCCACCACGTATGCGACATATGCGACTTATGCGCACGCACCGTGACGAACGCGACGCATACGACGTATGCGCACGCACCGTGACGAATGTGCCGCCACGTACACAATGTATTGCGTGCGGGTGCGGCGCGCACCCGAGACCCATTGACCCGTGGGAAAAAACCCATGGGTTGATGGGTTCGGGTTTCCCATGGGTCGGGTTCAGGTTTCCCATGGGTCGGGTGTGGGTCACCCACATTTGACCTGTGGGTGACCCGTGCCATTCCCTATGTGGAGGGTTGTTGGGCTTGGTTGGGAATATTCGCTCTGTGGTACGAGCTTGGACCATGGTACAGAATGCCTTGAAAGGCACCCAAGATATCCCAGAAAACTGGGGAGAGCTGTTGGGCCACGTGGATGATGTCAGTACAATAGGGCCAGCAGCTGGAACCAAGGGGAAGAAGTTGGCCATCGCCTACCAATGTCCAACGTGCGGAGAACCGATATGATTCTACATTGTTCTCCTTGCTTTATGTTTTCTCCTGCGATGAAAATCAACACATGAGGCGCGGTGATAAGAAATGCATGCGACATGCCTTGAAACTGGAGGTTCTCTCATATGCTTGAAGAGCACGTGGCAGAGGATTGGTTATGAGGAGGGGAATGAGGATAAAGAGCAAGATGAGTATGCAGAGTGTAGAATACTACTGGATGGTAGTCAAGCGCTATCAAAGAGCCAAAAAGATCCTCGGTGGACGAGTCACAAAGGGCAACTTCTAGCCTGTGTTCGACTGTGCTCATCAAATATTATGCAAAACGTCTGGCATGGAACTTCATAATGAAATTATACATGGAGAGGGATAAGGCAGACGTGACCAGAGACGGTGCTCGCGCCCAGGATAGTGAGGGCAGAAGCACAGATGAAGTCGGTCCAGTTTCTACATACAACGGTCCCTCAATAATAGGATGCACGAAGGGCATGCAAACAACGATTGTGCAAATGCTGAAAAAGACCGAACGAAGAAGGGTGAAGGTGGATGACGTCTAACAACCATCTATGACATGACCGACCGACCTCCAGTTCGAGGGGGAGTTTTGGATATGATGTCGCCCCAAATGTCAGATGGAGTCCATCATGACTATAAACTGAAGAACTTTCAGATCGAGTCCTTTACGACTATAAACTGATGAACGTGAGCCGAGTCCATCATGACTATAAACTGAAGAACTCGACTTGAGTCTGTCATGACTTTAAACCGAAGAACTCGACCTGAGTCCATCATGACTACAAACTGATGAAATGAACCTGAGTCTGTCATGACTATAAACTGATGAAATAAACTGAAGTCTGTTATGACTATAAACTGGACCTGTTGTCAAGTACATGTACCGAGGATCCGGTAACTCGGCGGTACCAACTAAAATACTCCATTAAGCAACCAAGTACAAACCATTCAATGAGTTGTTCTCGGCCAGATGCATATATCGGTCACATTCCTCGTCCCCATCCCATGCCTACTCCTCACTCCTCGGTCCGTCTCACCTCGGGACCTCCTGCCCTTGTGTTATCCTCGGCTACAGATGTCACATTATGACTGCGTGACTTTGGGGTAGCACTAGTGCTGAATAATGCCACTGCTTCCGCCTTCAATACAGAGCTTCAAGTCTGTGCCCAGGGCCATTAGCAGTATAAGTCAAACGTGTCTCTTGTCCCATATTGGGAGATTGTGCTGCATTTGTCATCGTGGCTAGTACAAATTGAGGTCGGTCGAATGGATTACAAAACAGTTCCAGCACTAGGTGGTCAAATACACCCATTCTGTTCTGCAGTAACAACGGTTGAATGTGAGTTAAGCTGCCGCCTGATTCTCCTGGACACGCCCAGTGTCGAGTGCGATCAAAACCTCTCTGAGTAATTTGCGTGTCACCTCTCGATGGGGATCGCACCACTGGTACAAAGGTGGGAGCCAATTGGTCCAATTCCAATGACATGAAAGCATATGTCTCTTTCCTGTTATCGTCCTCATTATGGTCTTGCAGCCATGGCTCATGCCCTGGATTCAAGTATCTCATCAGGTCATCGGTGTCCACATGCCACCCCTTGTGTAGGTTTGTTCCACAGGGTCTGCGCTCACGTTGTTCGTATGCATACGCTGTCATCTGGCATGTCGTGAAGGGTCGTCCTCCCCCTTTTCCATGTGTCTGTCCTTGCCCCTTGCGCATGCACCACTGTCCTCGCATGGTCCCTAGTGATCGCTTCGTCTGCATACGCCTGTGGTGCGTAATTGGTTCCAGATACGCGTGGTATGGTCATAGTTGTAAGTTGTAAGTGGAAGGTGCCGCTCGTTGCCGTGACAGTCGTCGTCCCCCGTGTTCGCCGGCGGGCTCATTTTGGCCGACATTGCTTCACTCCCTCTTGGGTCATGAGTCGAAGTGTCATAGGTACTCACATTTATGTGTGGATTTGTCTTTGTACCGTACAGTATGCTCTTGCACATTGTGTGAATCGTGGCTGATTTTCGTGAGCGGGCGCCACCCGCAAGTACATTCGCCATCTGGCCTTCAGTCTGTCATGTCTTGCATCCCAATGGACTGTGGCTTGGCTGTGATCAATGGGTGCCACCCGTGGCTCAGTTCCAGGTATCTTAGGTCAATTCCCAGGGTTGCCGGGGCCCATAACCTGTGAAATTATAAGAGCTGAAATACTATCTCAGTCTCTTGGAAAAGAGCTCATATCAAAAGTAATTAGCTACCTGAAATACTATCTAAAAGAACAGTCAACAATTGTATGAAATATAAGAATAAACTTGAACTCATACCTCAGTCTCTTGGAAAAGAGCTGAGGTCACAGAGTCACACAACTGCGAAATACAATGGCAAATTCAAACTCCTATCAAAGGTAGATATCAGAGATAATAATAAATAGAACCCATACCCTCTCTCCAATACCATCAGGTCCTGGTTGCCAGGGATGAGGAGAAGAGATGTTTGGGCTGAATATCAAATCCTTAACAAAATGAGCTTCTGCCAGCCCGAACACTTATCCCAATACTCCCCCTTGAGCTAAGAAGCTCTGTTTCGGTGGGCTCATTTGAGTGTCGTGGAAGGCAGATACTTCATTGCATGGTGTCTTGCGCATGATCGTCCCTTCGTGGGTAGTCCTTCCGTTTCGGTGGGTCCCATTTAGACCAAAGGGTCATGTTCAGTTTATAGTCATGATGGACTTGGGGTGGTTTCTTCAGTTTAAAGTCGTGATGGACTCTGTTGTATGATACTCAGTTTATAGTCTTGATGGACTCAGGTTGAGTTCATCGGACTCCACTGTATGATATTCAGTTTATAGTCATGACAGACTTGGGGTGGCGTCATTTGCGGTGATTGAGTCGAGTGTGAACGTGTCGTGAGGGAGGTGTCGGTGGAGGTATGCAGTTGTGTCAGTCGCTGGCCTTGCACGTTCTCATGCCAACTTGATTCCCCATATGCATAGACTATCTTCATGTCATTCTCACTTTTTTTAGGAAGATATATAATGCTATTGTTGTGAAAATGGAGATCGGTATCGCATCCCCGTATGTGCATGACTCTGTCACGTGACACATATCTGGATGTTCTGCATCATCTGCCATCATCTCGTTCGATGGTGGTGGCAATACTGAGCTAAAGCTAAAGCTGGGCCGGCTGTACAATGGATTCAAGACTTCAATGTCTTCGGCCTTGACCTGGTTCCGCACAGCATCCGGTCCTCTCAACATTATGACAGGTCTCGTGGCCCCTGTGGATGGTATGGCGGCCTGATTCGATGGCTCCACCTCGATTATGCGCGTTATGTGCGGCGGCCTTTCATTCTGAGTTTGTATCTGCACGGCAGTCAGCGGCCTCCCTTCATTGTGGCTCGTTGGCGGCGGTACGGCAGCTTCCGTCTCGATAGCGGTAAGTTTTGCCGTTCGTTTGGGGGTCTGGGATTCTCACTGACTCACTCGTTTGCTTGTTCTCTGTAGTGCGCAATGTGTCGCGATCCGCTCACGCCGGTTTTGCGCTCGTTCGAATGGCATGGTCTTGATTGTGGAATCATTTGGCAATGGGTGAGCAGTCTCCTTCCTCTCTCTTAGATTCTCGCTGATTCCCTGTTCCACCTCTTCTGTTATCCCTTCCTCAATGTGTGGCCTCTTGTTCCCTATTGATCAATGTATTCTTCGCATTAATGTTTCAATCAGTGATCCCTTGTATTCATCATGCGGTACGCAGCCTCTGTTTATCGCGGCTCCTTGGCGGCAATATGGCAATTCCTCCCTCGATCAATTGGTCTCATCGGTACATGGTTCTTCAGTTTAAAGTCTTGATGGACCTGATCCGACCTTCAGGGCAATGGATGTTTATCAGTTTATAGTCATGATGGACTCAGGTATGTTGTTCTTCAGTTTAAAGTCTTGATGGACCTGATCCAACCTTTGGGGTGATATTGTGCCCAGCTCCCCCTCGAACCGGAGGTTGGTCAGTCGTAGATTCCATGTTTGACGTGTCAGGCATTTGCCCGCCGTGTTGGTATCTCTGATCGCCATCCGCTTGTCGTGGTGATGCATCCATCCATGGTACTGCCATCCCAGATGCTGCCTGCAGTGCCCATCCACCCGTTTGTGGTGTCCACCCATCCGTGGCAATTAGCCCATCCGTACATGGTGGTGCTTTGTCTAATTGTGGCAGATGGCCCATCTGGGGTAATGTATGGTTGGTGGCAAGTCATTTGGTCGGCGCGAGAGGTAATTCCGGCGGTGCATTTGACGCAATGGTCACGTAGGTGGGTGGCTCGTCCAGCCATGACAGTGTTTTGCTGGCGATTTTCGTCCTGGACATTTGAGGACATTTGATAGTGCCCGCAATGTCTTGCGGTGCCTTAGTCTTTGGTTGTCAATGTTCGAATACTGTAGTAGCTTTGGTAAACGGGTGCCACCCGTGGCGCATACGTTACTGCGAAAGCTAGCTTTAGGATTCTTGATGCAAGTCAAAGTCTTAATAAAAGGTTTCGTTCCTTTGTTCCTAAGCCCAGTAGTGAAGAGCGGGGCCCATAACCTGTTGTTGTTTAGCAATTGGTAAGGGACTAGCTTCGCTAGTATTGATGGTGGTGTACTATCATCAAGCATATTCTCTATGTGACATGTGACTACATATATATAGTACAAGCCATGTATTACCAATCCATATGCTGTGAAGCTTCGAAGAGCGAATGTAAACTTCAACAGCATTCACTTGCTATCATCTTGTTGGAGAACTTGATCAGGCTTTTATCACACCAAAGTTTTGTCATGCTTCTTGGGTTAAATCACCAATGGTTCCAAAACAAATGCCATGAGAACCTTGCTATAATGGGATCCTCTATTTCCGCTACTCGACTCTCCAAGATTATCATGTCCTCTTTGCCACCCTCTTACCGTCCTGCTATTCAAACAATCACCACAGCTGAATGACTAAGCATCACTCAAGCCTCTACTACCTCTCATACGATGTCTCCAGAGGATCTTATTGCCTTTTTTATCAAAGAAGCTCAGCATCACATCATTGACATTGATCACTCAAAAGCTGCTGAATCAGCACTCTTTGCTCTCGGTAAATAACAAAAGAAATCATCGGTTAAGGCAAAGTCAACCCCTAAGTTGAATCCTGACCACCACTGCAATAACTGCAATCGCCCAGGCCACCTCAAGGCCGACTGTTAGTCCAAAGGAGGAGGTAAAGAAGGTCAAGGCCTGAGGAAAAAGAAAACAAACAAAGCAAACAAAATAACCAAGACCGCTGTTGTTGCTGCTGCAAACTCAAATGATGACAATCTTTTTGCATTTACCTGCACATCTGATCTATCAGCAGTAGCAGACGTATTACACCTCCCTCAAACACATTTGGGTACATGCATTGACAGTGGTTCAAGAGCCATTACTGCCCAGACTGGTCAAAGTTTTTATCCTACCAACCGGTCGCTAACGGAAGCATTGTTGCTGCTACACTCAAAGTGTCAGGGGAACCCCCAATAATGAATCCCGACCAACACTGCCCCACCCGTATCATACCCATGGGCTGAGAACCATTTGGCCCACTCACAGAAGTGCTGAACGAAATACTCACCAAATGACTGTCTCCACTGGTGGTGACCCTTCAGGAGCCTCAACCATGACTATCGGCCCTCCTCTTGTTGGTTGCTCCTGGTGTTGGGACCCCAGTGGAACTTCCTGGTTGGTACAGAGAATGATGCCTGGTATGGTGCAGAGCACCATAGCAATGGTGCTTATATACAGAAGTTAGTGGGCGAAGGGTTCCCTAGAGTTTTCTCTTTGGATCCCCCTTCGCCAGGTAGGCTAGTTACTATATATCAGGTACTATACTAAACTTTGGATCCCCTTCGCCAGTGTGCCACCTGAGGGTAGAACACTTGCTTAGGTTGCCCTTACACAAAGCCCTAGGTATAGGTGATGTCTGCATAGAACTCCCTAACAGCACTGGAAAGACATAAGTGCTTCTCAAGGATGCAATTCATGCACCTGAAATGGCTTTTACTTTCATCTCCATTGTCAAATTAGATAAAGCCCAGTGTACAGTCACATTCAAAGGAGGCATGTGTACTATCAAAAGTCCTGCAGGAAAAACTATGGCCACCATTCCTTGTTCCGATGGTCTATACCAACTTACCCCTGCTGAATCGACAAAGATGTTGACTATGCAAATATTGTATCAGTCAAACTCTCAATATCTGATGTGCATCGCAAGTTAGGTCATATTGCTCATGAAACTGTCAAACATGCTATCTTGTCTGGTCAAATTACTGGCATAGAACTAGACCCAGACTCCAAACCAGAATTCTGTAAGGCATGTGCAAAGGCCAAGGCTGCTCAATTACCTTTCCCTAAGTAATCTGCCACTCATGCTGCTAAATATGGAGAACATGTTCACTGGGATCTATGGGGTCCAGCATCGGTTCAAAGCCTAAGTGGCAACTTGTATGTTGCCACTTGCATTGATGACACAACCCGGGAGACTCGCATCTATTGGGACTATTTCAATGGTTCAAGCCAAATACAAACAAAAACTATCGATTTTTCTGATCCCCTCAATGGGGAACTATTGGTACATTTTTCTTTTATTTTTCCTTATTTTTCTCTTCACTTTTCTCCGTAACTTCTGTATTTTTAACGACGCGAACGTCATATTTTGGTTCTGTCCAGAAGTTGCCGGCGCGTTCCAACATTCATTCTTTTTCACTCCCAGTCAGATATGACATCACCAGGAGTATAGTACATGTATGCTCTCTTCGTGCAATGTTATTTCTCTTCTCCTCAGTGCTTGACCACACTGAGGAGGTGAGCAAAATAATTGTAATATAAATGTTATATCTAACAACCTGTAGATTATTTCATTTAGTCTGTGTCCCTTGTGTTCCTACTCAAGTTATACTAATATATTAGAGCTCATTTCCCTACAGCATCTACTTCCAGAAAAAGAAGAGTGAAACCTTTCACTCCTACTCCCTGGACAAAGCTTACATTGAAACCCAAACGGGCACTCATATAAAAGCATGTAGAAGCAACCGAGGGGGTGAGTGTCAGCAACAACAAGAGCTTCAATACTTGGGAGCAGAGAAGGGATTTGAGCAATGATACTTGTCGGTGTATTGACCAGCTCAAGACTGAGCTTTAACTAACTACCTAAGAACTATACATATAGTCTGGCGGAGTAGCGGAGTCCAATAACAAGTAATAGAGAAAGGAGTGGATAAATCATGACATTACCCCCCCCCCCTTTAAGGTCAATGTCCTCATTGACTATTGCCTGTCTATTGAGTGATCCAAAGTACCGGGTTGGATAAGCACCTGTGTTGCTCGTTCTTTATCCCTCCCACCCACGGTCTCGTCCGAAAGAGGTGGTGAGAAGAAGGTAAGCGACCCCTGCACTCGTCCTAGCCATCGTGCCGGCATGCACGATTGGTGGGGGATCCTTTTCGCGAGAAGAAGGTAAGGCAGGGGTCGCCGACTGGTGTAGTTAGTTGTCTTGTTGCACCGGCGTGCGTGTCAACTTTCCTGGACCGGCCTCTTCTGGAGCTCTCTGCTAGCCCATGGGTCGCTTTCTCATTGCGCCAGCGTGCGCAACAATTGCAGGTCCTTTTCGTCGCGCCGGCGTGCGCAGCGACTCTGTTTTCTTTTTTTTTACAGGTTCCTTTTCTCGTCACGCCAGCATGCGCGGCAATTGCGTTGTCTTCTTTACATTCGCACCTGCCCACCTCTCGGCCTAACTCGCGCTGGCCTGCACTGCCCTCGCTGTCAGGCTCCGGAAATACTGACAGGCCTCAGGAAAGCCAAAGGGGTCGGACAGGTAAAGGCCAAGTCCTGCAGGCTAGAAGTAGTGGCATGGCTTCAATGTGCCCGTGCGTTGCGCCCTACTTCCCATGCGTGCCACCAATTTGGGACAGAGGGATACCTGGGAGAGTGCCGAAAATGTTGGCCCAGGTAAAGGACTTGGGACAGGGGAAGGGAGGACAAGAAGGCGTAAACCTAGTTGATTTCCAGAACAAAGAACCATCTACATACATTGGCTACTTATATAGGCTAATAAGTGAGATGTAGAACAGAGTGGCACAAGGAATGGAGAACAATAAGGTATGAAGAATCATGTGGAGGTATTGTCCACAATGATCAAGAATAGAACAAAGGAATGTGGACAACAATAGAACAATGAAGTATGGCCGAGGACAAAAGAGTGAGTGAGAATAGAACAATGGGAGTGGCTGAACATAAAACAATAGGGCCACTGCCGAGTGACAACAAAGAGTGAATGTCCTGAGGGTAAACAGGCAAGGGGAAGGACAGGGAATAACAGAATAATGAAGAATAGGAGGGTGGGATAGGGATAATGAACCAAATGATGAACCGAATGTACTGAGCCGAGGCCACACACTGGTGAGGGATGATATGGGTAAGGGTTGGTTGGTTGGTACTGCCGAGTAATTCAGAGCATGGTATTGTGGGCTTTACACTTGCACCTGCACCCGCACCCGCCGCTCGCACCTGCACCTGCACCT
>QLPI01015875.1:0-34494 GCA_003314275.1 Chroogomphus rutilus | reverse complement strand
CAGACTATTGGAAGACATCGGCAAGCAACCCAATTTGGCAAATTATTGGCGTACAATGCCGCGATGAATGGGAACAAGAAGCTGGACAGATCCTTGTTGACAAGCGGCGTCACCTCGACGCAATGTTATTGTCATTGTACATGCTTACTGACTGGAAATTTTGGTTTTACTTTAGCGATGGAGACAAGGACGTGTTCCGGTGGGTCTCACGCCGCACTTTTGAAGAATTCTATTTATTTATTTTTTAATTTGTCACTTTTATTTGTTCGCTGGTCGGTATCTCAGGTTTGCCATGCTTGCACTAAGGAAGCGGTGGGCTTTGCCAGGACGTTATGTTGGTGCAGGTGGCTTGCCAAATGGAACCCCCTCTGGCGAATTTTGCGGTCATACAATGCAGCAATACGACAACGCTGGGCGTCCCGCGTTCATACATTACAACTTGTTAAAGCAAATACCATCAGGCGTACATCGTGACTCCTCATGGGGACGCACCAAACAAGTCGTTCCATATCCGGAGCCTCCCGCACCTGTAGCGCCTTTTTCCAGTTCGGATATGATGCCTGGACGGTTGCGTGAGGCACCATATCCGGACACCGCGACTCGCGGTGCTGCGGATGTAGAGGCAGATATGTTGGCGAATTCCGATGATGATGGGTGGACTATTTATCCTGGCAACGAGGAGGTACGACGACGTGCGGCATTGGAGCGGGGCATTCGGCCATTCTTTCATGGCGGTGGTGATAACCCGCTTTGTATTGATATGCGCTGGGAAGATCCGGCACCGAAAGAAAGACCAAGGGAGAAGCAAATCATCAAGGAGGGAGATCAGGGGAAGTTAGTTCCAATACCGAATTCGATTGGAATCGATTGGGAAACTGATCCGTTAGAGGTAAAGTGTAGAATCTTCTAGCCAGGGTTTCTGATGAATGAACAGGTGTTTTTTTACATACAGGTCGTACTGTGGGGTGAGGACGACCGATTGGCCGAATTCGAGAGTAGGGTATATGATCTTGGATTCATACCAAATGGTGCAGGGTTTTAGTTTCCTGTAAAGTTCGGAACGCTTGCATGGCTTTCCGGAGGATTACACACCAAGGCGAAAAAAAACAAGTATTCCAGGACGTCATACTTGCTGCATACCGTTGTGTGTGCCTAGTTCGCAGCGCAAATCTTGCGCAATGATTTCGTTAAGTTATTATTCTCGTGCATGGACCAGTGGCTCTATAACCCAGGGGGTTATCAGACTACACACTGCTGTTTTAAACATAACTAGAAGGAATATGATTATTTTCTAAAATTACATTATTTTTCCGAGCTGAAATAGCACTATTATTGCGTACTTACCTTCAAGTTGGTGAATTGATTGTCCTAATGGCCATTGGGCAAACACTTATAGGACCACCAACAGCCCTGAAATGTGTTCGAATAGCGAATAGTGACTGCAGATCACGTACTCGAACGGAGAGATGAGGCATCCAGGCAGTGAGCTTTCCATCTACAGCATCTCCTACTTCCTGTCTGTCTCCAATATAACACTGAAAACATTAGCTTGTCTAGCTTTGTGCTATTGGAGTTGCACGTGAAGGAGGTCAAATGTATCTTGTTATGACATTCTAGATAAGTACAATCTGACAAGGGAGAATCCCTAAGAGGAAACCCTAAGGATCCCCCTGTCAGCAAGTGCTGCTATATATTTAATATGTTTTCAGCATTATATGATTTATTGGAAAGCAAATTAGGGCTGGACAGAATTAAGATCTACAATAACAAGCTGTCCTGAGTCATATCCAAAACATGCTTTGGATTTAGAGAATGAATATGGGTAAAAACCACGAAACTCGGGGGGTAAATAGCAAGATACAAATGGAGGGTCTGTAAGAATCCAGTCCTTATTGAAAGATAGGGACACAAGATGCTCCTCTGGGGCAACAAGTTGAAATTCACCTGGGAAGATGTGGGTAACTCGGCTTCCGTCTGGCAAGGCAATGGATGCGGATTTGGCCAATGGAGTCGATTCACCGGTGGTAAAATTCCAGATGTCCACTGAATGATAAAATGAACCCAAGACAACTCCCTTTCCTCCAAACAGGAAGGCAACAGATGTCACAGAAGAGCCATGTCCCTTGAGTATATGCTCTGCTACCTCAGTGGTCGTATTCCATATCCGGACTGAGCCGTCTTGCGAGCCAGACACAACATGTGTACCATCAGCAGAGAAAGTAACACACCGCACGGTATCTGAATGTCCCCCAAGTATGTTCTTCACCTTCCCTGTCGTGGCATTCCAAATCCGGACAGAGTGGTCCCTCGAACCAGAAACCACACGTGTCCCATCAGGTGAAAATGAAACACACCTCACCAGACTTGAATGGCCCTTCAGTGTGTGCTTTAACTTGCCTGTAGCCTGACTCCATATCCGGACCGACTTGTCGTCCGAACCAGACGCGATTCGCCTCCCATCAGGGGAGAAGGCCACACAATTCACTTCATCCGCGTGACCCTCGAGCACACGCTCCACCTGTCCGGTGCTGGCATTCCAGACCCGAATTGAGTTGTCTGCTGCCCCAGAAATGACCCGGGCACCATCAGGCGAGAATTCTACTGAGTACACCTCACTGGAATGTCCTGTCAGTTGGCGACTTCCCTTGCCCGGAATCATATTCAAAACATGGGATATCTTGGATGAGATCCGTGTTCTTTCACGTGAGACTGTACTTGATCCGCCGTCTGTCTTTAATTCGCTCACATTCCAAATCCGGACAGAGCAATCTGCCGACCCAGAGACGATGCGCCTCCCGTCACAAGAGAATGCAACAGACCGGACTCCACTGGCATGTCCCTTCAGCACGTGGTCTATTCTTCCTGTCCCCGCATTCCAGATGCAAATCGAAGAGTCAGCCAAGCCAGCCACGATTCGTGTCTCCTCGGGCGAAAAGGCAACAGACCATGCCTCACTCGGATGACCCTTCAGTATACGCACCATGTCCCCGCTGGTAGCAGTCCAGATGCGGATTGACCCGTCAGAGGAACCAGACACAACATGTGACCCGTCTGACGAGAAAAAGACAGACCACACCAATTCTGAATGACCCTTCAATATATGCTCTATCTCTCCCTTGGCTTCGTTCCAGATTCGCACTGTCTTATCTCTCGACCCAGAAACGACATGTATACCATCGGGTGAGAAAGCCACAGACCGCACCCAATCGGTATGCCCCTCTAGCTCCCGCTCTGTCTCCCTGGCATCCACATTCCAGATCCGGATGGACTTCCACGACCCAGACACGATACGCATCCCGTCAGGTGAAAAGGCCACAGATAACACTGCACGCGAATGTCCCTCATATATGTGCACCGTCTCTCCTGTATTTGTATCCCAGAGCCGCACGGACGTGTCTTCCGACCCAGACAGGACACGTGTCCCATCATGCGAGATGGCAATACACCACACAATGTCTGAATGCCCCACCAGTATGCGTTCCAACTCGCCAGTAGCCGTGTCCCAAATACGAACAGACTTGTCACAGGACCCAGATACAACTCGCCTGCCGTCACTAGAGAACCTCACAGAGAATACATCTGCACGGTGTCTCATGACATGCTCGGATGTCAGCCCCCATGAATCAGCCAGACCTACGACGACTTTAGCTTGAGGTCCGCTGCAGAAGGATGTCGCATATTTCTGTCGGAGTAGAGATTGTTTAGGAATCCATGTCAACGCCGAGCGGTAGGTGTTGAGGCAGTGGTGGCTTATGGCCTCAGATCCCATCTGGAGGCATCGACGAGCATCATCAAACAGGAACCCGTGATTACTGTACGTTATTGGATATATCTGCCAAAGTGGTGAGCTAGAATTCATCTTCAAACAGTAAACTCACTGATATCGCCTCTTTTGCCTTGCGAAGGGACCTTACACCGGATTCTAGCTCCCCAAATGTACTAAGGCACTCGAACCAGTGCAATATATGGTTATCGGCGAACACAGAAACCCCATCGAGTATGGTTGATGGCTCAGCAGGGGAAAGCGCTTCTAGAAGATGAAATGCCCAATGTACACAAGAGTATCGGAGGGCCTCCGGAATGACGCCAGGATCTGTGATAACATGGGGGAGTGTCCCAATATTACCTTCAGCCAGGTCACAAATATTACGACGAAGCGACCTATTCATGTGTCCAAAGCAGTTGATGGCGAGTTTATGGTGCGCATCCAATACATCTACCCTGTGCGATATGCAGCGCTTGGGATCGACGATGAACTCACGGAATGAGGCATGAAAGATGTTGACATGTCCATCATCTGTAGTGGGAATATGGATTACCGCACGAAATCGGGATAGGTCAATTTCAACCTGATCACAGGTCTTGTCTAACAAAGAAGCAATCCCAGCGATGGTCAATGGGGTTTGAACACAGACCACCGCGGAAAGCACATCCTGTCTCGCCATCTTTTCCGTGTCAATCAGCAAATTCCTGAATGCCCCGTCCATAATCAAATTGTAGAAACTGTCCAGAGACGGGAGAGGCAACGCCGATCGTGTGAGTTCAGCAATCCGCGTCCTGGGATTCACGTCCGTGTCATCAATATACCGCACGGCGGTGGCAGCGTATATGAATAATCCATCCGATTGGTCAAGAAGACTCTTTACCTGAGATTCAGCTGGCCAAGGATGGTTAGGTTCAGAATATCCGCGCTTGGTCGCTATTTTGGACAATGAAGATCTCAGGTATGTTTCAATATCGGTTTGTTCATCGTCATGTAATGATCCTCTATGAAGTGAAAATTCTTGAAAAGAAGGTGCAGGACCATGAAGGAAGGATGCAGTGATCCATGTCTCAGGTCGGCTGGTAATGAAGAATTTCAGAGGTAGGTCCACTACACCATTGAGGATTGTCTTTATCAACAGTTCTACTCTCCTAGGTTCTGAGCATTCATCCAAAGCATCTATGATAATAACATTATCAGGTAGATGTTGGCTTTCTGCAACAAGCCTAATGGGCTGTATCACCAGAGATTTGAACTGGTCAGAAAGTGAGTTGAGGTCTGCAACATCAGGTGTGATTGTCAGGATATCATGCATCACTGCTCGGATCCTGGGATTAGATCGAGAAAGCATGTTGGCGATCGTAGGAATGATCCGTGTTGCATTGGTTAATGCTGAGCTTGAGCGAGAACAAAAAAAGCTGGCTCCGAGGATCATCTGCTCATGCAAACGCTTGCTCAGAGTGTGAGCGATGCTTGTCTTTCCCGTTCCAAGTTGACCATTTAGCCAGTAGACCTTTGGAGCTGAAGCATCGTGCGCCCATCTCTCGAGGTCATCCAATATCCGTACACGGGTGTTCTCCATACACCCTGGAAATTCTACATCTTCAGCGGCGTTACGTGTGTCGTAAGATGCCCGTTTAGCAGGATTTAGTAGACCTAATACATCGGCCTGGGGGTCTGAAAAAACGTGAGGATGGATGTGAGTGGCTCTAACTGGTCACCGCACTTACTAATGGTGATCGGTATATTCACGTCACCCCTTGCATCTGCAACGGACGGAGAAAATGCCTCAGCTCTTCTGAGTTATTACTCAACAACCATGCTCACTGAAGGTAACATTTTGCCATTCAAGGTTTATGCCCCCTGACAAAGACGTAGATTGTGGATTTGGATGCACGAGTTCGGACATGAGAGTGTTTAGTAGCTGCCTTACACTATGGTGGTGTCGATGGGTCGAACGCAGAGACGTGAGTATATGCACTACAAGTTCCCAAGGCGATGCCAGCGTCAGATTGACAGTTGGCGAATAGAATTGTGCGCGTGGCGATACTACGCGTCTATTCCAGTGTTTGGCACCAGTCTGGTTCTCCAGGCTGACCGTGATTTGTGCTACCTCTTAAGATCTTTTTCCGACAAATTGTTTTCTTTACAAATGTAAGTTCACCATTCACAATTAGAATCATGAATTGCTCATCTGGTACCGCCAGACTACTAACGAGGCTTTACGCACAGCACCAGAAGCCATTCTGTTGTTAGCTTGGCACATATTGTCGTCGGTATAATACATAATTATGACAAAGCGTATGGGTGCTGTAGCCTCATTGACGAATTATCAAGGTCGGTTGAATAACCAAGGGAGCATTGCAACAGATGAACGGTTACCTGGAGTGGATGAAGTATGCTCTTCGCAAGAAAGAAACCCATATGGCCCAGAAGGAGTATACCCAAAGGGAAGTGTTTATGGAGATTTTAGGGTTGAAAAAGTAGGTGGAAATAGCAAACCACACATTGGGTCAATAAGGGAAGGTTTAGAGCTAGCTGTAATATGATTATTTGCTTAAATTAAATTATTTTTCCGAGCTGAAATACACACAATAGCAGTATCATTGCGTACTGACCTTCAAGTTGTTGGTGAATTACTTGTCCTAATGGCCATTGGACAAACACTTATAAAACCGCCATCAGCCCTGAAGGGTGTTCGAGTAGGTGACTGCACATCACGTACTCACTAAGCTAGAAAAGAGAGATGAGGTATCCTGCCAGTGAGCTTTCCATCCACATCATCTGCTACTTCCTGTCTGTCTCCACTAAAACACTGAAACCATTAGCTTGTCCAGCTGTGTGCTATTGGAGCTGCACATGAAGGAGGCCAATTGTATCTTGTTGTGAGATTCTAGATAAGTACAAACAATGAAGATGCTCACCTCTCACCTGACAAGAGAGAATCCCCTAAGAGGAAAACATAAGGATCCCCTTGTCAGCACATGTGTTCACATTAATTATGGAGACAAAGATATGCAAATATCCTCTGGAACAGCTGACATCCTAAAAAAAAGGCAAACCACAGCTCCTACTGTGGTATGGTCTCAGATCCACCTCTATGTATGCTGTAATTCTGGTGATTGTAGAAGTCACGCCGAGTTCGTGACGAATCAAATGACACGATTTTTCGATATCGCTCTGCATGTCTGGCTCTATCAAGTGTAGTAGATACACCCTGCGGTAGCAGCACTATACCTTGCACGAAATCTCTATTACTTCAGGCGTTAGTTGCCACTACCATCAAAGAAGTTATGCTACCCCGTGTCAAGTATCCTTGGCCATAAGAGACGTATCTTGCTCTTCTCATATATACCAGAGCATTTTTAGCCAAGGGTGACAGCGAAAGGTGAGATAAGAACCATATGATCTTTCTAAGCTCTTTGAAACTCCCTAGTTAGGACTCCTTTCTACTCCCACCAGCATTTAAGCTAACTTTCCCATTAGTGTACCTGCTTTGCGGAGGAATCGGAATACAATTTGCATTGTGCCATATACGTTCTGACAAGCAAAAATATTAGCATTCCCCCATGTTGGTGTTCAATATATTATAATGATTTAAAGCATGTTCAGAAGTTGCATATACACTTCCAAGCTATAATGGTAGGGAAGACCGAGGATGGATTGCTGTTAGAATGTTGAAGAGGAAAGATGGCATTAAAAATATTCATGGACGGACCGTTTCTTTTAAAACACAGCCAAGGCATTTGCCACTCTGTCGAAGATCTTGTTGAGGGAAGTCACCAAATTATTCCCTGCCACACAAAAAGGCTCAATCAGATGAAATAGTGGCGTTCTTTTAGAATACCTTGTAGACTTAAGCGTCCTAGACGCCATTCTGCTATGATTGAAAGTAAAGTGCGCAAATAAGTTCTCCACTCTTACCACGCATCTCATATTCGCAGAACCTCATTCGGCGCGAATTAAGGCAGTCGGTTTCACAGCTGCAAAATCATACTGTCCGCCCTGCAGCCTGATTACACTCTAATCAACCAACAAACTCTCCGACTCGCAGCTAAAATAACGAGTCAACCTATTATTTACCAATAATTCCCAAGTCGATCAAGTGGATGTTTCCCCGAATATATCTCCAAATTGTTCATCCGAGACACAAATGGGCTATGTCTTGATTGGGACATTTGATTGAGATAGAATTTTTTTTCATAGCTCTGAAGGGCATAAGCAAGACTGAATTTGATCCTGGCATCGGGATAGTCAAAACCTTGTATAACGTACCGTCTCTCTTTGGACCGTGAATATTCAGGAAATATAGGGTGTTCTCATTAGTGTGAACGATGTAGCAATTCCTGAGGCGGTATAAGGCATGCAAAGCCTGGAGTGTAACGGTGTGCTACGAAAGACGGAGGCACAAGACTCTCGTTCTACCAGGCACTCGCTTGTCATAATTGATATATGTTTCAACCGAATTCTTAGCGTGATTATCACTCCAATGAAAAATATTTCGATGTAACCAGTTTGTAAAACCAAGGACTGCTGGATGCTTATTCTAGCATACAAATATTCGTGAAACTAGGGGAGATAATCCACACCAGGGAGATATTTGGCTTGAATTGTTGGTACAGCTCACCCTTGTCTTTGCTTCTCCATATGAAGATTGCCAACCACTACCGGATGTTGCCGAAATTTCGAATTTGCCTGGAACAGTGATGGCAGCTACAGGCCAACTAGGAAAAAGCCATACATGGAAACTACCACTATTTTCAAAGAGTGCATGTGAGCTACTTGTAATGAATCGAATCACACTCCATTGAATCGTCCCTTTCGTGTTTGTCTCAGCCAAGTCCGCTCAATCTCAATCTGCCAAGCTAGTTGTCGCTCACCACATGGTTGGAAATACCTATGTGAATCACAATCTATCATATACTTCGACAATTCTCTAATATTCTCAACCAGTCTTATACTTCTGCCGAATGGACTGAGGATATTCAACTCGCGTCTTCACACGGAATCGATGGATTTGCTCTTAATGTCGGCAGCAATCCATGGCAGCCAAAGCAGGTCTCCGCTGCTTTTGCTGCAGCAGCGGGCTCCCCCTTTAAACTATTCATATCGCTCGACATGAGTTCTCTGCCAGGTTCATCTCAATCGGACGCAAATTTTTTGAGAGATTTAATATTATCTTGTGCGAAGAGTACAAATCAATTGAAATGGAAGGGGAAAATAGTCGTTAGTACATTTGGCGGGGAAAATTGCACATTCGGTGAGAGCAGTGTGGGTGCTGGCTGGGAAAAGGTTATTAAAGATGGAATGCCGCCTGTAAGTGACAAGTTCGACAACTTAGGAATGTCAATGGGCTACTGTTTATCTTCGCCTTTCAGGTGCATTTTATTCCCTCGTTTTTCGATAACTCGTTGATCAAAGAGCCTGTTGTAGATGGTTCTTTCAATGTGCATGTCTTTCCCTCCCTCCGTGATTGACTCACTGACTTTGCGGCATCCATTATCGCGGTTCTAGTGGAATGGCGCCTGGCCCATGGGAAACCACAATATTCATTTTCAAAGTGATGAACAGCATATAGCAATCAATAACGGCAAGACGTACATGTCAGCAGTCAGCCCTTGGTTCTTCACCGTGCGTACCGTTCTTCTTTTGCATTGCTATTTTCCTTTAAATTGTTTACATATTCCTTAAGCATTATGGGCCTGATTCGTGGAATAAGAACTGGATTTATCGCTGCGATGATTGGCTCTATAACACCCGATGGAAGATGCTCGTGGATAACAGGGCGCACATTGATATTGTACAAATTCTGAGCTGGAACGGTGAGTCTGCTTAGGTCTTCATAAGACTATGCAGCAAACTAGTACATGATCTTACATGACATTGCACAGACTATGGCGAATCCCATTACATAGGGCCTATTCGATCTGACCAACCTAACTCTCAAGCTTGGGTGAATGGATTCGATCATCAAGGTATGTGACATGAATTTTTACTCCTATCACATAATATCTACAAGTTTGAGTTAGGGTGGCTCGAAATGACAGAGTATTATGCAACAGCATTCAAGACCGGTTCGTATCCAGTCATACACGAGGACAAGATATATCTTTGGGCAAGACCTCATCCCGCTTCGGCGACTGCCATCACACCCGCTGCGCCTAGACCTAACAATGCTGATTGGGTAAGTATTTTTGTCTTTTTTCTCTAGCATTCCTGCTAAACAACAATGATTATATTCGTTCAGACCCTAGACTACCTATGGGCCGCTGTCTTCGCCGTTTCTCCTGCGCAGGTCACCTTGACGTCAGGCCCTATGAGCCGATGTTTCGACGTTCCCAGTGGTGTGTCGAAACTCAAACTGCCCTGCAACCCAGGTGGCCAGTCTGCCACTTTGTCGCGAGATCGAAAGATTTTAATCAACTTGAAACCATTAACATTCAATTTTACTCAAGAACCACAGACTTATGATTTTAACGCATACGTTACCTCTGCATCTCCTTAAGCTATTGCTCTTTTTAATGACATTTCCTTTACTTTTCTACCTGAAGGGAAAATAAGCAACTCAAGTCGCAATAGGTTACAGAAAGAGGAAGTCTAATAAGAATTAAACTCCTCAGTGATAGTCAAGCACTGTTACATTCAATTAAGTACCTAATAAGAATTAAACTACGAGGAAATTAGTATGGAATTACACTAATGGTACAAAGGCTCACCTCCTCAGTGATAGTCAAGCACTGAGGAGAGAGAGCGTATGCGAGAGATGTCTCACTCGCATATACCACTGAACCGGCACTTTAGCGCCGCTCAGTATAGGGGAACATACGCTTCACCCGGAAGCAAAAAGCGAGCCATGCTACGTTCGAATAGCTCGTGCTCGTGAATAGAAATACATGATCAATATGAATAAAATCGAAAGAAAAATAAGGAATACGGTGTTCGGGATTACATTTGAATATCTTCGGAATTGTTCTATTAATGTTCGCTTGGGATTCCGGATATATATTATGCTTGGTTCGCTGAGGTGCATATATGCGCCCTACACTACCCCCTTCCAATGACATTTCCTCTACTTATGGAGTTCCAAGTGAGCATTGAAGTTGGCGTGAAGTTCAGTCATTCAGTTTAGTCAACTTCATGTGACATTGATAGCCTCTGCATTAATTATTTCTCAGTCCGCAATGTAGAAAGGCCGTCTGACTTTTTATCTATTCCGCATTTTTTCTCGTTCCAGAACCTAGATGGCTCAGGGTAAGGTGTGCCATTCATGTTTTCCCGTAGCTTTTGCAATGACTAATACTTACAGTCTTCACAAAAAGCTATTCTCTGCATACCCAGAGATCTGTACGGTGGACATCACCTTTACCAACCACCCCTTACAGACGATTCCGCTGCCCAGGATGCTTTGGATATCACGAGCAGCATAGCGGATCAGATTGAACGAGTGATAAAACCAAGAGAGTCGTACGAAATTAACCTCCTTGGGTCACTTATTGATCCCATCCTCCGCAGCGGTTGTCGTCTACACATAGATCCGAGTTTGAAGGATTAGCTGCATGTTTCACGACTGCATGTTGCAGAATAGGGTCGAGAAAATCGTGTATAACCTTTACGTCTTTCCGAGTGACACCTTGGAACTTTTCCAAGAGAGGCCATGAAGGCCCTTTCCACGTACGCCCCCCTTGTATGTGTTGCGCGGAGGCAAATCCTTTGGAAAATTCATCAGACTTATGAGGAACGTCGACCTTTGCTTGTGAAGTGGAAGCTGGATATGGAAGCCCGCGGAGAGTGAGTCTATGCGCGTGTGTATACACAGTGTGCGGCCGGTGTCAACAATGTCATCTGAGTGCAACCGGTACCGTGTTCAGCCATTAACGAAAAGTGGTGGTGCGCTACGGTGTACGGTGTACGGTGTACGGTGAGACGCAGCCAGTACATTCGGATATTCGGTCGTTTTTTTTTTTTTTTTTTTTCTTGGCGAGCGAGCGATGAGCGATCTATGCGTTTATGCCATCATGCCGTCAGCCGACTGTTTGTGTGTGTAGTAAATTTACATAACAGTCCGATCAGAAAACACCACAACCCGTTCTTGCGTTCTTTCACCCAAGAGTTGCGTTCAAAGGTTCTCCAATAAACCCTCTAAGTTCACCATGCAGCAGGATGGGTGCACGGTAAATGTAGTTTAATTCAAGAAGAATTGGTTTTCTGATATTTGCCCCTCTGTACTCAGCCAACAAATGCTTTCTCATCAATCCTTATCGATGGTCTGGTCAAGATCAACGAGGCTCCTGTCTCAATCATGTGCTCTAGAACCTCACCACAGCGTGTTAAAACACTGCTAGTCCCAAGTACCTGGGCCAGAGTTGGTGGTCCACCTCTTCGTCCGCCATCCAAACTCCCTCCGTCAGGCGATCTTTGCCTCCATGTTTCCTTACTGCCATCCCGCATCGGCCATGGAAAAGTGGGATCTGTATACTCAATCACCATCAGCAGCGACCACACTGAGCTTTCTCTTCCACCACTTGTAATCAAAGTCTCTGCTCAGCGCCACTCTGCTCGGCTGGACCGTGAGGCTTGGTTTTATGAAGAGATGGAACATTTACAAGGATCCTCTATCGCTCGGTGCTACGGCTTCTTCACTACTGAAATAGATCCAAACAGCGAAGTTTTGGATTGGGCGGAGTCTGACGAGGACGACGACACTGATGAATCACACCCCTTTGAAGAGGAAAAACATGATGATTACGTCTACATAGACGAGGATAATCCTAACCCCCCGTTCCCTGCGTGGCTAGACTTCACCGGCGGCAATTGGATGGCCTCCCAGAGAGATATTGCTTTCAATAAACATGCAAGCTATGGAAATATCCTGAGAGCTCCTTGGCTGTGCTTCTGGAAAATCATTTTGATAATTCAATTGTGAGTCTCATGTTGACTGACTGGAAGTGACTCCAATTGTTTCATGAGGTCACTGTGGGTAAAGCATTAGTGCATCCAACTGACAAGCTATCCATCAAAACATTAACATTCTATCCACCAAACACAACTTCAGAAGAGACAGAGAGACCATTTTACATTCCATGAGGACCCTTGGTCAGAACATCCTCAATTTCCTCTTCAGAGTATATAGTCAAATCACCAACATCCTCTACCATTTTGGATACATGCAAATGAGTGTCACTGTCAATGAGACTCTGGACCATATTTACAGGATGTGAAACAAGGAGGTTCAGCAATCTGGTGATATCATCCTCCTCCTAACTTATTTCTCACAGGTGTAACAGTCCATGTCCCTAGCCATATATCTCTCAGATTATCATGGCAATCTTATAATTCATGGGTGCATCAAAAACCATCCATACATGGTCGAAGCTTTGAATGGTGTATTTCAGAGTTAAATTGATTGTTCTGTGTTTTCATTCTTACAGAATGGTTTATCCAATGAATCAGGGATTGTTTTGGAACCCAAGAAGCTGTGACAAAACTTTGGTGTTAACCAAGGCAAGTCAAGTTCTCTGACAAGATGCAGGAGGATAACAAAATACACCTGCACAGGCTATTTTTACAGAGAACCCAATTAAGAAATTATACTCTGGAGATTCACATGATCTGTTATCACAAGAGTATTGCAATAAAGATTCAATGAAACCTCACATAGTTGTGAAAAATGTCTTTATTGCTTATGATCCAGGTCATTTGTCCAAACAGAATATTTAAGGGGGGTCTTGTCAGGCATCTCATTCATTACATATAAAATTAATAGTTTAAGGGTGTTAAACTATTAGTTCTAGACTGGTTTAGGTTTATTTCCACTTTTCTAATTTTTATCTGACCTTAGTTTTTAAAGGGGTAGCCTGCTACTTTGGTAGCAAAAGCTAAGGTTCACTCTTCAGAATGAACCTTATTCAACAGGTCTTCAGACCCATTGTTGAGTGTGGCTTCCAGTCTTCAGACCAGTTACCTAAGCAGACTTTGGTCCACTTATAAGAGTGCTACTGGCTTGTTGTAGTTTGCAGGTCCATACATAGATAGGCAAAAATATACATATTTTTATGTTTATCCATTTGGCTCAATATTCTTACAAATCAAGAGTTAATTACTGGAAGTATTTCACTCTTGATTGGCCTGCCAAAAAATATTATTATATTTTTTGTTGCCAAGATACGGCAGATTTAAATGAATATTTTTGTTAGGAGAGGTTTAGACTTTGCAGACTGATTAAGCCCAAAAAAATGACCAGAAATGACAAGGGACATTCCCAATTCCCCACCAGTGATGTCCCTGCATTGTGAGTATATCTGCTTAATGATAGACAGAAGAACAGTGTTTGGATGTATGTCCATGTTGCAGAATATGAAATACAAATAAACATATATAAGGGGCCTGTCCTGGTAATGAACAATCTCTTTGATGATAGTAGAACTTATCAATACAACACACATCCTTAGAACAAAATAGTCTATGTTATTTGAAAAAGAGCCCAAGAGCAAATAGTGATTGGCACAGGTAACCTGCGGGTATATTATGTCTACCCATACCCATACCTGTAACACATGGGTATGGGTTTTCATGGGTATGCTTATATAAGTGAGGTTCAGTGCTACCCTCATTTATATAATCGAAATTTGGCACTAGATTTGCTTATATAAGTGATGTTAGCACTGAACCTTGCTTATATAAGTGTACCCATGAATGGGTACAGGTTTGGGCCAGGTTGGAAATCCTGACCCTGACCCTTACCTGTTGTCAGGAACTGTATGCCGGCAAGCCGACTATTCAATTCAGCCCACTCAGCCCAACTCCGCTCTCGCTTGCTATTCAACATTATGCCCTCAGCCCATGGACTATATACACCTCATGTATCTATCTTGGCATCACGTGCTCCTGTCAATTCACTCCACTCATTTATGTCACATTCCACATGCTCACTTTTCTATTCCGTCTTCATTTACGTTTAATATCTTTCATTACGTTTCATTTCATTTTCATCTGTTTGCAATTCTGTTCACTCCTTTATATCCGATCTGCTATTACGTTCCTTAGGGTAACTTCATTGGGAATCTGAGTGACACATCACTCAACAATGTCATGGAGGAGATCATTATTTGGGACGTAGTATTTCTGTTTCTCGCTTTTCATGTTCCTCGGCTTTCTCATTCTATTATAGGAATCCCTTTGACTCCTAATAGATTAGAAAGTAGTATAAAAGATCTTGTACTATTAGTTCAGTCTTCAGTCAGAAAATCAATCTTGATTTTGACTAAGGTCCTCTGTTCGCTTCCATCTACTTTGCTTTTACGAAATTTGGGGACCGTGCGGTCTAAGTAGGTGCAACGCAAATACGTTGAAGCCAACCCCAATCCAAACCTCACCAATTGTCTCGCCATTGGGAGATTAATATAATTACGATAATGTTCTTTCTCATCATCGTAACACCTGTGCTACCTGTACCCGCTACCTGTGCAGGTTTCCAATACCCATGCCAATCACTAAGAGCAAATAGATTATTTTCCTGCCAGTGTGCCTACAGGATATTAAGTACATGTTATCAAGCTTTGGTTCACTTAGTCATACTAGCCAAATGCTTACCATCTAATCCCACATACAAGTGACTAAATCATTATTCACAAGTCACTAATATGTCAGTCTTGGCTCAGTACATTCACTTCATACTCAGCCCATCCCATCTTCCATTTCTTTCATTTTGTTTATTCTTTTATGCCTGTACTTCACTTTGGTAAGTTCACTTATGCCCAGACATGTTTGTCTACTTTCCATTTCTTGTCTCCATGTCTTTTTATTTTACATGTATTTATTATGCTACCCTGTTGCATACTATGGTCATTCATCCTCATTCCTTTGATTATAAAAGTAGTGCATTTAATGTATGTATTCTCCATTATGAATATCAACCAAGACTCACAGAGCTCTGCTTTTCTCTAAGTTTTTTGTCCATGTTCAGTACTGATAATCTCAGTCCTCTCCCAAACACCCTCCAAAATTCAGTGGCACTCACAAATAAGAGGGTGCAATGCAATAGTACATTAAAGACAAGCCACATCCACTTGGCTCACTGGACTGAGCCAAACCTCATCAGCATTGTGTTCAAAGGTGCTATTACACTAGTACCTAAGATCACATGACATTAGCATCTTTCAAGGCTTAACACAGGCTTGAGTTTTATTTTATTTTATGTTTTTATGTTTATAGATCACAGTCAACAGTTGTTATGGTCCATGATTCAGATTGATGTGATAGACAGCTATACGTCCCATCTGTCCATTTCTGTCATACTGGCAGTACCGCTGAAGATCAAACAACCTTCTGTCCTTCTGATCCTACAATCTCACACATTTTCAATCATACGATCCGTGACAAGTGTTCCTGAGGTTTCTGATATTTCATCCCCTTATTATTGTCTTTGTTTTTGGCCCCCTTGTATTTTACCATCCTTGTTCTTTGTCTAGACATTTAGAATACAAGGAAATCCCACATGTATATAAACCTCCAGTTAAATGAACTGTTCACTAGTTCATATATCAACTTAGTCTTCTTACTGTACTTGTATTTCTGAAATTCCAAAATAAAGGAGAGACGATCAAGGGAGGTGTAACACATAAGTTGAAGCAATGTCTCTGAGACCATGAATGCCTAGCACAGATTATCATATAGCCTCTGTGGCAAGTTGACCACCTGCCCTTCAGAATCGGTTCTTTGCCATCCATCCATCTTTCTGTCTCCATCTGTCTCCATTATCCACCTTCACCTGCCATATTGCAACCTGACCATCTGACCTCTGACCTGCCTACCTGTCATGGACAGGTTAATCTTCCCATGGAAACCTATGAAAAGTGGTTGTAACTAACCTCCTGAACCACATTTAAAACAAAGAGATAGAATACTTACCCAAACTATTTTACATGCATACTATAAGAGCTGTGAAGGACAGGGATGAAATAATCACATGAAAATGAAGACAAAGCTGAGACAATATGATAAACAAGAAGAATGTTGGGTTCAAAAAGTGAACATTGTTGATATAGAAAAATACTGGCCAAGTCCTTCCTGGTCTCAAAGAATACACTCAGCAACATGAGCACTTTGCTTCTTTCCAATGTAGAATAAATGTTGAATCAGAAGTGGGATTGAGAAACAACGAATGGAAATAATAGAAATGATGATGAAGGAATTTTTAGTGAAGAACTGGTGTTAATAGGGTTGAATGGGTTGAAGGAAGATAAAATATAGAATCAGTGATTTCGGAAGTTTAGGGCTCATAGACACCAGACAGTGTATAGGCTCACATATTCATAGAATATTATCAAGTACACATACCAAGACCCTGGTAATTTGGCAGTGCCAACTGAGCAGCCATCCCATGTCCACGTACAAGTGTCCATGCTGCATGCACATCACTTGGTACGCTGGTTTCAGCTCATCACATCCACCACCCACATTCCTTATCAATTACCACTCACATATTCTATGCCACTCACCATCCATTAATCCCACCATGCCTACCCCTCATTCCTCGATCCACCTCACCTTGGGACTTCCTGTCCTTGTTTTATCCTCAGTCGCAACCATTGTTTAATAGTTGGGCACTCCCTATTGTCCTATCCCTGGCCACATTCCTATTATTCTATCTTTTATTGTTCTATTCCCATTTGCATTCCTTCATTCTAATTTTACTCATTGTGGATAATGTTGAAATATTTCGTTGAGGTGTTGAGGCCAATGTCGTTGAACGCTAGAAGTAGTTAGATGCTGCAGAAAATTTTCCTGTAGTGACATGACGTGTCATGGGAGATACACTTTTGCGCCTCTATTTCCAACAGGTTATAGGACCTGGTTGCACCTAGTCTCACTGAAACTGTCCTTTTGTGATCTGTCTATTCATGATCTGCTTTTTTTTGTGTTAGAGAAAACCTTTCGTGTCAACATTTGCTCACGACATGGATTGCACTATTATGCCTCAGCTCCCAAAGCTCACCGGTACCAACTGGCATGAGTGGCAGAAGGAGATAGAGACCTACTTCATGCTGATTGGCTGTGGAGGTCATATTGATAGTGTTAGGCCTGGAGGTGAAAAGGCTTTGGCCTGGGATCAAACCAACCAAAAGGTCTATGCTGTCATATAGTTTCTCACCGACCCCAACTACCATTCACCAATTATCACCACAAAGTCTGGCAAAGAAGCCTGGAGCAAACTTGTTGCTGAGTACCAAAAGGACAATGCAACAAATAGGATACTCCTACGCCAATAATTCTATTCCATCACCCATGATTCATCTGCTTCAATCTCAAACTTCATCGAAGGAGTCCTCACAGTTACTCACAGATTAGAAGCTATTGGTCACAAACCGGACGATCTTGAAATTACCGACAAAATCCTGATTGGGTTGCACCCATCTTGGGCTCTGGTTCGCACAGCGCTTATGCTGCAGACAACATCCCCAATGATTGACGAGATTGCCTCAGCACTCAAACAGTATGAGGCCAACAAGATGGGGGTGGAAATGGCGATAAAGAAGGAGGAAGGAGAATTAGCATTGATTGCCAGAGGAAAGCGTGGCATTTTGGGATCCAAGGAGAAAGCTGATGGAAATGATGACTATTTCGATTGGGGGAATACAAGGAACCGTGAGGAAGTATGTTATAGGTGTGGATGCCCTCGTCATATTGCACAATTCTGTGTTGCGAATATGCCAGAGGAGGTCAAGCGGTGTACTCTCAACCACTCAGCTCACATTGCAATGCTTAACGGTGATGACAACCTATTTGCATTTGTAGGTGCTGAAGGTACAAGCACAATTCCACTTCATCAACCAAACAGCAATCCCTTGCTTATTATACCCAAGAAGCAAAAGAAGAAACACCAGTTGAAAACCAGCGATCCTGAGTTGGTCAATTTTTCATTCTAAGTTCTCTTATTTATTTATTTTATCCATTCTATCCTACACTCTCCTTTATTGATTTCTTTATGGGGGTGTCTGCCTCAGGGGGTGTGTTGAAATATTTCATTGAGGTGTTGAGGCCGACGTCGTTGAACGCTGGAAGTAGTTAGATGCTGCAGAAAATTTTCCTGTAGTGATGTGACATGTCACGGGAGATACACTTTTGCACCTCTATTTCCAACAGATAATACCTACATGCTCTGCATACCTTATTGTCCCACATTCCTTATTCCACATGTCACTTCTTAAACCTATATAAGTAGGGCATGCATATACATATTTCCTCATTCTGGGTATCAACTAGGCTTAGGCCCTTCTACCTTCTCCTCCTCTGTTAAGTTCTCTACTTGGGCTGGCATCATCGGCATTCTCCCGAGTATCCTGTCTGTTGAAAATCAGTGGCACACACGGAGAGTAGGGCACAATGCACGAGTATGTTGAAGCCAAAGCCACTACTTCTGGCCTGCAGGACTTGGCCATTCCCTGTCCGACATCTCAGCATTCCCAAAGCTTGACAAATATTCAGCAACATGACCACTCAATTGAAGGGCTTGTCTATGTATAAGTAGAATCATATACTATCCTTGACCCAAGTATGGGTAGCATATTATTCTACAGAATGAGTGTTGATGAGTATCCTTCCTGTTATGGAAGTGTAGATGTCAGGATGAAATATTCAGTTGGGCACTTTGACTATGGCCAAATCCAGAAGCAATGGAAAATAGAGCTTGAATGAATGTTAGAAAAACACAGAAAAATCATTGAATAATATGGTGAATGGAATTTTGAATGGTGCATATATTTTCGATGGCTATAGGCCACGATTGGCTTGACATGACTCAACTTGATGATGGACTTTAAATGACTTGGTTTGACTTGAAAATTTTGTAAAATTGTCTGATACATCATATGTCTTGTCTTCATCAATTCTCATATCATACATTGCATAAGTAATCCTGTGAGGACTCCTTCAATGAAGTTTGAGATTGAAGCAGATGAATCATGGGTGATGGAATAGAATTGTCAGTGTAGGAGTATCCTATTTGTTGCATTGTCCTTTTGGTACTCAGTAACAAGTTTACTCCAGGCTTCTTTGCCAGACTTTGTGGTGATAATTGGTGAATGGTAGTTGGGGTCGGTGAGAAACCATATGACAGCATAGACCTTTTGGTCAGTTTGATCCCAGGCCAAAGCCTTTTCACCTCCAGGCCTGACACTATCAATATGACCTCCACAGCCAATCAGCATAAAGTAGGTCTCTATCTCCTTCTGCCACTCATGCCATTTGGTCCTGGTTAGCTTTGGGAGCTGAGGCATAATGGTGCAGTCTATGTTGTGAGCGAATGTTGACACAAAAGGTTTTCTCTAACACAAAAGATTTGTTTGACACAAAAAAGCAGATCACAAAGAGACAGATTACAAAAGGACAGTTTCAGTGAGACTAGCTGTGACCGGGGCCCATAACCTGTTGGAAATCGACGCGCAAAAGTGTGTATTGTGACATGTCACATCACTACATGAAAAATTTTCTGCGGCGTCTAGCTACTTCCGGCGTTTAACCGATGTCGGCCTCAACACCTCAACGAAATATTTCAACACATTCTACGTATTATTCCTGGGCATATATGTCTGGGTATTCTTTATTTACAGGGAGAAGTCACCAATCTAAAGTGGGCCGACCGATTGATCATGGGGCACTCCAGCGGGTGGAGAGGGGCGGGATGGGTGGTGTGAGTCTCGAAAGACAGGAACTTGCATCAATCTGATGGGAAAGACCGAAATCAATTAACTTAGCGTGACTGGTATTGTCTACCATCACAGCCTGCAGCGATCCTAGTAATTGTGTTCACGAAACATGAAGGAATCCACTCACCCCCTTAAGATCACCATGAACGATTCCCTGATCATGTAAATACTGGAGCACAGCACATAGCACTGGGAGAACCAAACCCTAAGTCCAAGGTGCTGTGTCTGAGCATGAGAACTGGGCCATGAGGTCTATGACAAGATTGAGCATATGGAATGGCGCAATCCTGCGGTGAGCCCATGGCTGCACTTGGACGGAACAATGACATTGTAATCTCGTAAAGGTAGTGGTTCAATTGTATTTCAGAATGGATCCTGTCTGGTTGGAGAGTGTGCATTTAAGGACAGGAATGTGTATTCCAGCTGTTCAAATCCATGTCAAAGGACTCGGAATGGTATTTTGATAGCATCAGGAAATTAAATGGTCAATCTTTAAGCCAAGCTCAGGGCTGGACCAGAATGCATCAAACCTCTGCCCTATCTTTTATACGCTTTAGACTCAATTTAGGGGAAAGTCTTTCACTCAAGGATTCATTGAACAAAATAAGTGTCTCGGCTGAGTAATGTCTCTTGTTTAATAAAAACCATCATTTTCCCATTCCTGCCCAAACACACAGTCAGAACTTGACAAGTCTTAGGTATCAATGTGGAGTTTCTCACTTTAGTGGATGTACCCATGGAAGAGTGTGCACCCATTTATGGTCAATTGACAAAGAGATTCATATGACCACATGTGGTCAGGTTGGCCTTGACTTCTATCCCCAACTCAGCCTTTCCAATCATCCTTCCTAGCTGCACTCACGTTCATGACATATCAACACAGGTTTCATGCCAATGCTCATTGTTTGATGAGTGCCTTCCTTCCCAAGTGCTTCTCCTTGTAAAGCATGTGTATTATGGCCATCTATATGGTGGATCAGTGGGACCATTTCTACTCATTCTTCCCCACGTGTTAAGGATGAGTGTGGGATATATATACGTTACGGCGGCTGTGTCCCCAGGTTGTGATGGCGGTCCGGCGCAAATTTTGACTTCAAAATTCTATGTGCATTAAAGGCAGACGGAAATAGGGTTTCAGGTTAATAGAATCATTGGTTTGCCCCAAAAGCAAAAGGAGTACTAAGACTGGACAATAGGGCTCTCGCGCTAGGATCGTCTTCGCACGCCGTGCTTGTCACGTCACACATTCTTGTCTTTCGACCTGCCTCACGTAGTAGAAGTCAGTCCCAAGCAGAAACTTTTGCATCTGAACCGATAATCGATGTTGTCGCCTAGAATCGAGCTTAGAGCTACTGGGAGCACCATCAGTGAGATTCTTCACGATGATGTATCTGAGAGCCAATCTCTAATCATATTTCTGTTCAGAAACGCAGGGTGATGTTGTTTTTCAGAGTACCGTCAACCAGAATACCGTCAGTATGTGCGGCGCCGCTCGATGACACTGCTTCCATATTCAAGACAGTACAGATGTCTCGCAGGATCCGTTAGCGTTACTGAAACCCGTGGAGCACGCATCCTATGACACGCGGTACGGCGCCGAAGGTGACGAACCTCACGGATGCATGGAAGACACCCGCGTACAGATATTGGCGGATCTAGAAGCCTGGGCACATGACCCTTCAACTCCAAACGTCTATTGGCTCAACGGACAGCTCGGTACAGGGAAAACAACTATCGCCCACACCCTCTGCAAACGTCTAGATGCGCAAAACATGCTTGGGGGCAGCTTTTTCTGCTCTCGCTCAGCATTGACGGATTCACGTCGCATTATTCCTACAATCTCCAGCCAGCTTGCTGAATCAAATGCAAAAATGCAATCCGCCATAGAAGAAGTTTTGAAGAGGAAGCGTAATGTGGCTGATCTCAATGATATATCTGAGCAATTCCGCTCCCTGGTCGTCAATCCTGTCAAGATCGCTACTGAAGATGAACAAGGGTTTTATTATATTCTTGTTATAGATGCCTTGGATGAATGCTCACCATTGGGGATAGTAGAAATGTTGATCAAGGCTATCCTTGATGGCATAACCAACACACCCCTCAAAGTGTTCATTACAAGCCGACCCGAGAGTTGGATTGAAAGGGCTTTTAGCCCCCATCCTTTTCATTCATTGGATATGCCAGTTGTCATAAAAACATCTCTCCAAACAGCTACACAGGATGTGGTACGGAACGATATTCTCACATACCTCCAAAATTCATTGAATGAAATTGCAATGATGGATCAATTCTCGTCAGGCTTGCCTTCATGGCCTCCCGCGGATGAGTTTGGAATTCTTCTCGATATGTGCGCAGACCTGTTCATTTATGCTGCCACCGCCGTTCGTTATATCGGTGCGATAAATGAGGATAATAGGTCTCGGTTGACAGAGATCACCCAACTTGGTTTTACTCTCATGTTGCCATCTGATACTCAGCCGATTGACAAACTCTACCAGCACATTGTTGACTTGGCTTTCTCCAAACCGGCCGGGAGCAGGAGCCCCAACCGACATGATGTTCTAGCAGCCGTAGTTTGTGTCCAAACACCTCTTTCCATGGAACACCTCGCAACGTTACTGGATCTGGATAAGCGTGACATTCAATTTGCCTTGCTCCCTTTACAATCCGTGATTCATGTTACCGAAAGCGGTACCATCACCATCTTTCACGCGTCGTTTGGGGAGTTCATCGTCAATCCGAAACGTTGCTATAGACACAGCGTTGATACTTCAGAAACCCACCACAAACTGACCGTCAAGTGTCTCCACAGGTTGAATATGTTTCTCCGACATAATATCTGCAATTTACCTGATCGTGCCATGGTCGGACTAGCCCATGAAATACCTGATCCTAGCGTTATTCCTGAGACTCTCAGATACTCAAGCTTGTACTGGGCCTCCCATCTCGTAGAGGTTCTAGCATCCCAACGTGAAGACATTCTACCAATGCTGAGAGAACTTGGGACATTCGCGAATACACATTTATTGCACTGGTTGGAGTGCCTGAGTGCGCTTGGAGAGCTTGGATCTGGGCTGAGGTCTCTCAGCATGGCAAAAGAAATGAACTCGGTTAGTAATCAACATGCTAGAGGAATTTAGTTCACCATTTTCCCAGAAATATTCCAAGATTGATTCCCACCACGGGTTGCTACTCGAAGATGCTCGTCGCTACCTGCAGATGGCATTTGCGCCGATGGAAGATCACTGCCTGAACACGTATGGTTCATCCCTTGCATGGGTCCCTCGACGAACACGGATAAGACATCACTATCCGACATTTTTTGGTAAATTACCTAGAGTGGTAGTGGGTATCGCTGAGTCATGGGGATCATTCGAGCATCTCATGGCACACCCTTCATATGTACGCTCGGTTGGATTCTCTCCTGATGGGATACGTGTTGTGTCTGGGTGTGAAGACTCTTTAGTTCGGATCTGGAATGCTACTACGGGGGAGATTGAGCGCATAATGGCAGGGCATTCATCTCGGGTTTCATCTGTTGCCTTCTCACCTAATGGATCACAAATTGTATCTGGTTCCACTGATGGCTCCATTCGAATTTGGAATGCAAGAACAGGGGAGGTAGAGCATATCCTCCAAGGAGATTCAAACTGGTTCAGGATGGTTGCCTTCTCCCCTAATGGAACCAGTGTTGTCTCTTGCTCCAATAATGCCACTCCTCAGGTATGGGATGTCACCACTGGGGAGACAAAGCACATACAAGAACTTAATTCGGATGTGTGGTGTGTTGCATTCTCGCGTGACGGGAAACATGTTGTATCTGGGTTGTATGACACCACTGTTTGCGTTTCGGATGCCACTACCGGGACAGTAGAGCATATACTCAAGGGACATTCAAGCATTGTGAACTCGGTTGCCTTCTCACATGATGGGATGCATATAGTTTCTGGCTCCTATGACAACTCAGTCCGTATTTGGAATACGGATAGCTGGAAATTGGAGCACATATTAGAAGGACATTCACATGTGGTGGCGTCTGTTGCATTCTCTCGCGACGGTACACGCGTTGTGTCTGGATCATGGGATCAGTCTGTCCGTATTTGGCATGTAGCTTCCGGCAAGACAGAGCGTGTGCTCAAGGGACATACCAGTGGTGTGACCTCTGTAGCATTCTCGCCCGACAGGAAATACGCGGCCTCTGCGGCGGATGACAGCTCAGTCCGAATTTGGGATGTGACGAGCGATTTGGAGACGGAAGATGGGCCGACCTTTTCACGTGACAGTGCAAGCCCAATGGCTCGTATTTGGAAGACGATCAGGGGAAAGAGAGACAAGGCACTCGAGGGACATTCACAATGGGTGGATTCAATTGCATTCTCACCTGATGGCGCACGATGTGTGTCTGCGTCGGCCGACGACATCCTTCGAGTCTGGAATGCCACCACTGGGGAGATAGAGAATCTACTCGAGGGTCATTCGGATCGGGTGAACTCCATTGTTTTCTCCTCTGATGGAAGATACATCGTGTCCGGATCATCCGACAAGTCAGTCATTCTCTGGAAGACAGCTAGTGGAAAGATAAAGGGCAAACTGAAGGAACATTCAAATTGGGTGAGCTCTGTTGCATTCTCTCCTGATGGGAGATGTGTAGCGTCGGGCTGTACGGACGGCTCTGTCTGGATATGGAATGAACCTCAAGAGAAGGTAGAGCATATACTCGCTGGTCATTCAAGATGGGTGAGCTCCGTTGCCTTCTCTTACGATGGATCGCGTCTGGTGTCTGGCTCGCACGATCGCTCAGTCCGAATATGGAATACGACCATCGGAGCGATAGAGCATACATTAGAAGCAGATTCAGGGGTGTGGTCCGTTGCGTTCTCGTCTGATGGCACGCACGTCGTCGTGTCTGGCTCGGGGGACAGCTCAGTCTGTATATGGGACACTACCAGTGGCGATTCAACACTATTACCGGTACACGAAGCCTTCCAATTCCCAGATGGAAGCAGAGTCACTCATGTCTTTCGTGGCCACTCTCATCTCTCTCCTCCTGGGGAGCCGCAGATCTTGATCTCACGCAGAAACGACTGGATTCTGGCTGACTCACCACTGGCATCTTGCTGGATTCCCCCTGATTTCCGAAATTTCAGTACACATGCTCTCTCCAAGTCCAAAGTGTGCTTTGGCTATCACTCAGGCCGCATTATCATAGTTGATCTCATGCCTATGCATCTGTAGCTCACTAGGGATTCGGTCATAGATGTTTACTGAAGATTTACAACTATACCAGTGTCCTTTTTTTTGATTGCAGCATCATAGTCTTTCAATGATAGCAATTGAGCAAATTACAAAATTGCAGTGGTTATCAAACCCAAAGAGATGTTTTTTTTTTTTTTTTTTTTCATACGATGATTGCTGCTATACTTGCTACTACATTTCCCATATTATAAATGACAAGGTGGTATTATTAGCTATAGTAGACCTAATGGAGGTATCATCCTGCTATATCTCACATTCATGTCTTTCTTTGTGTTGATCATTTCCTACTCAACTTGTTTTGGAACCTGGACAAGACCTTGGTGTTAAAGATATAACACTTCAGTCAAGCACTGTGTGAAGTGAAGCAAGATGAAGAAGAGTTTCAAACCCTGCTGTAGCACAACTCCAGAAATAATTTAATATTTATACCTTGGTCACAATCTGTGTAATAACTCTAGCAAGCTAATATGACGAGAAGGTGATGTACTTAGAGGAAAGAGGAAGTAAGTGGACTGAATGGATTACCCAGTCAATGCACTCTAAAATGAGGGTATGGCTGAGACAGAAATTACAGTGAAGTAATCTCAAGGGACAAAAGAGTCTTTACCAGAAACTGATTAGAAACCCTCAGGGATAGAATGCGATTGAACTGGACAATCAACAGAACAATCTCACTCTGTAGAATCAGCTTACTAAACAGGACAATCAACTACTTAGGCTGAATCCAAGATACTAATACCTGACAATCAATGGTACTAATATATGAGAAATAATAATAATACCAGACAATCAACAGTACTAATGTTATGTAAACCTAGTAGCAGGACAATCAACTGCTGACTAATAATTACTGAGTCATAATGTCCAGCTGACAAAGGTGATGAAGATGATGATATGAATTTATTCCTTTAAAGGGGGTAGGAAGGCCTCCTTTTATACTAATTTACAGGCGGATTAGTAAGCTAAGCATCTAATTCAACACCTTCCTAACAGGGACAGTCTTTCAGAAACTGGTGATATGTGCACAGAAGGTCATGGAAGGTGCTTGTAGAAGTTCTGTAAGGGCAACTCTCCATCAGTACCGATATGGCAACTGCTAGAGGCTGGAACTAGAGGGATACCACCCAGCCCTGGATGTCCTCCTAGGCCTGACTCTGGGACTCTAATCCAAAACCTACCCACAGTGCTTCTCAGACTTAGGTAGAGGGGATCCAAAGGTTAGTCTATTACCAGCTACTACTAATATTATCACTGACAGTAAAGATGTCAATCTCAACCATGTTATGAATTCGACTCCGATGGCACTAGGGAATGGCATGGGTCACCCATGGGTCAAATGTGGGTGACCTGCACCCGACCCATGGGAAACCTGAACCCATCAACCCATGGGTTTTTTCCCATGGGTCGATGGGTGTCAGGTGCGCACTGCACCCACACGTGCCATATGCAGGCACAATATACGACACAAACGTGCCGTACATGGGCGCGACATACGACACGAATGTGCTGTATGCACACACAATGTATGACACGAACGTGCTGCACATGTGTATGTCATACCCATGAGCGTAAGGCATGTTGGTGTCAGCGCATGCATATGGCATGTCGGTGTCAGCACGTGCATATGCAGCACATTGGTGTCGGCGCATGCATGTATGGCACGTTCGTATCATACCCATGTGCATATGGTGCGGTTGTGTCGTACGTGTGCATGTACTGCATGTGCATGTTGTATACGTGTACATAGTTGAGGCAGCAGGTTGGGCCAAGTCACAGGTGCTCTCGGCTTGACCTGCACCCAAACCCAAGGGCACCTGACCCAGTGACCTGTACGGGTTACCCTAACCCATGCTATTCCCTAGATGGCACTCATCCCATATCACTTTCACTGTCACCACATTGCATAGCCAACCATTATATTCAGCACTACAAACTTCAGACTCCCAATTTGTCATCATGTCTTCTTCAGAGCTCATTCCCATACAACACTACAACACCCAGGACACCCACATCCAGGCAGAACCATTAACATATCATTATCTTTGCGTACCCCCTGTCAAGCATCGGATACTGACGGACTCCGGTACTGTCGAGGGGTGTTGTCGAAAGGTCGGGCAGACTATGGCCCAGTCCTGCAGGCCAAGAGTAGTGGCATTGGCTTCAACGTACTCGTGCGTTGTGCCCTACTTGCCATGCGTGCCACTGTATTTACAACAGACAGGTACTCGGGGGGATGCTGAGGATGCTGGCCCGAGTCGAGGACTTAACAGAGGAGAAGAAGGTAGAAGGGCCTAAGCCTAGTCGATACCCAGAATGAAGAAGTATGTACATCCATGTCCTACTTATATAGGTTAAGAAGTGACATGTGGAATAAGGAATGTGGGACAACAACGTATGCAGAGCATGTGGTTATTGTCCACAACGAGTAAAATTAGAATAAGAAATGTAAGGTGGAAATAAAACAATAAAGGACAGAATAATAGGACGTGCCCTAGTACAATAGGAAATGCCCAATTGTAAAACAAGGCTATAACCGAGGATAACACAAGGGCAGGAAGTCCCGAGGTGAGGCGGACTGAGGAGTGAGGAGTAGGCGTGGGAATGAGGGATGTGACCGATATGTGCGTCTGGCCGAGAACAACTCATTGAATAGTTCGTACTTGGTTACTAATGGAGTATTTTAGTCGGTACCGCCAAGTTATTGGATCCTCGGTATGTGTACTTGACACCCCCTCTGACACATTTCTCACTCAGGAGAAGATCCCATCCAATCTACCCTCAGTCATATGTGATAGGAGATGCAGTCTATTTCTGTCAAGCCCGCAACACCGAGTACCGACTCACTCGGGAATACCGACCAACCGGCCCTCACCTGCATTATCTCGCACCACCGCGCGGCCTCGGCTCGGTACGTCCGGTACATCGTATGGACCACTCCCCTCGTACACCCCCTTCCATTGTTCCTTCACCCCCTATCCACTCCTTTACCCGTTTCCTCCGAACAACATGACGGCCACTCATTGTCTTGGCCATTGCCATTGTTTTATCTTAGGCCGTCCTCTATTGTTCTATTCCCGCCCACCATTTCATTATCTTATTTTCAGCCATACTCTATTATCCTAATACCGCTTACATTCCTTATTCTATTTCTGATCACTGTGGACAATGCCTCCATGTGGTTGCCTCATACCTTATTGTTTCCATTCCTTACGCCACCCTGTTCCACATCTTGCTTCTTAACTATAAAAGTAGCGGGATGTATGTAGATAGTTCTTCACTCAGAATATCAATTGATTCACACCCCTTTGTCCGCTCTCTATTTCTAAAGTCCTTCGCTCGAGCCGACGCCCTCGGCATCCTCTCAAGGCTCCTTTCGCTATCCAAATTAGTGGCACGCATGGAACAGCAGGGCGCAACGCAAGAGCACGTTGAAGCCTAGCCACCCCGTAACGGTTTACAGGACTTAACCGATATCTCGGCGTCACCAAATCTTGACAATTTCCCAGAAAGCCAAGAACTATACATATTTCTTGGAATGATGTCTAGACCAGCATATCATGATAGGAGTAGAGTGGAATATGAGGCAGAATTCAGGGCACCATCCTATCCTAATTACCCCACCCACTCCATTCAACTCACTCTTAAACACAAAATGAGAGTGTACGACCATATACCCGTTAGTCCTCCTACTCCTAGCCCCCTATCCTTGGATTGGATACTGGATAAATTGCGGAAGATATGTTGCCTGTGACCTGGAAATACTCTGAGATGACTCAGTCCTTGACTCATCCTAAGACCCCTCAGGACTAGTGGACAAGGTTGTTAGATGTTTATTGGTGGACTTCCTTATTGTTCCTTTTATATATTTTCCCTTTTTCTTGACAAAACTTGACCTATTTCCTATTCTGTTAGTCTTTTCTCATTATTATTCATCATCCTTACCTTCTTGGTTAGTGTCCCCCTATCATAGCCCCTAGCCCCTATTCACACAGCCTCGATGCTGTACCATTTCTCTAGAGTTTCTTCATAGTTTCCTCTTTTGTATATGCTTTTTCATTCAACTGACATAGCCAACCTCTCACATTGTTTCACATCATTGCTTGGTTTTTGTATATAAAGGCCTCTGGCTCACCTCTGTAATAACAAGTTCACAAATTAAAGTCCCAAGTCAAGTCTCCAAGTCTAAATCAAGGCTAGTCTAGAAATGTCTAGACTATTGTACACAAGTCCAAGTCCAAGTCCCAGTATTAGTCAGATGTGACATATATCAGTCACAGTCACACTTTCATCACATCACATCCTCATCACAGATCACACTATGTTTATTTTCATATTCTTCATTACACACAGGATAGTGGCCTCATAAGTCACAGACCTTAATCTAGCTGTGCCAAATGACTATGTGTCAGGGGAACCCCCGATCATGAATCCTGACCAGCACCAACCCACCTGTACTCCACACCCGCCGACCAAGGTCCGTTCGACCCACTCACGGCAGTACCGAGCATACCGCGCACCGAACCATCATCCCTGTTAGTGAGTACCCTTCAGAAGGGTCGACTATAACCCTTGGCTCCCCTTTCATCATTTGTTCTCAGTGTCGAGGCCCCGGCAGAACCCCCCAGTCGGTATGGAGGGTGATGCCCGGTAGAGCGCGGAGCACCATAGCGATAGTGCTTATATACAGTAGTCAGTGGGTGAAGGGTTCCCTAGAGTTTTCTCTTTGGATCCCCCTTTGCCAGGTAGGCTAGCCCCCATGTATTAGGTACCATACTAAATCTTTGGATCCCCCTTTGCTAGTGCGCTGCCCCAGAGGTAGAACACCTGCTTAGGTTTCCCTTACAGTAGAAAACTCTCTCCTTCGAGAACCAGCTGCCCCTTCGTACAACTCCAAATTGAATTTCTTCGGAAATAGCGACAGCGGCAGCCCCTCCTCATTCACCTACAAAAACCTTACTCTCCGTGGACTTGCCGTTGGCCCAGGAGTTATTGGACCAACTGGCCGGTATAGAACAGGAGTTACTAAGAGAAAGAAGAGAGAAGCAGGACCTAGAGACAAGGCTGAATGCGCTACAGGCGACCACGATGAATCTAGTGGCAGGCCTCCAGACCCGCGTTCGGCAGCCTGCGAAATGAATGGTAGAACCCACCAAGCCCTCCGAGTTCGATGGTGACCATTCGCACGGGTGTGCATTCATGCAGTCTTGCACCTTGTACCTTGGCGTCTGTACTGCCAAATTTCCCGACGAGCAGTCTCAGATCCTCTGGGCACTGTCCTTTATAAAGACAGGAAGAGCAGCAACCTTCTCTAGCCGAGTGTTCACACATGAAGCAAAAACAGGAAGGCTGCTCTACGCCAACTGGAGGGCCTTTGCGGAGGCCTTTCAGGAACACTTCTACCCCCTGCACAAGGCCACTGAGGCAGCAAACCAATTAGAGTCGTGCCAGTATCACCAAGGCAAGCATTCGGTTGACGAGTATATCAACCAATTCAAAGACTTAGTCAGAAAGGCCGAGTACACGGATGGACGGTCCATTGTTATGAAGTTTCGGCAAGGCCTTGACCCCACTATCCAAAGTCGCATCGCGCTGATGCTAGATGGGAGACCGAAGGATGATGACATCTTGGCGTAGTACACCGCAGCATGAGTGGTGGCCCTCACACATGCAGCGAAAGAAGCCTTTCAGGGGCCTCGATTCCCATCACTACACCCCTCAGGACCACAGCCTAGCCAAAAGCACACCGAACCCTCAACCAAGCAAGCAGCGCCCGCTCCCCCTAGAATATCATCGGCCTTCATTCCCCCGATGCCACCCCTTGGGCCAACAGATTCTCATCAATGAAGAGGAACACTTCAAAGTCGAACAAGTACTCAACAGCCGGATGAGAGCGAATCGACTACAATTCCTTATCAAATGGAAAGGTTATGGCTACAAAAAGAATTCATGGGAGAACGAAAGCAATGTCCGGGCCCCTGACCTTATCGCCAACTTCTACCGTCTGCACCCGGGCGCCCCACGCCGAATCCATGCCTTGGATACGTCTGCCTTTAGATCCCGCATGCCAGTCCTGCCCATGGGGATCAATGCATCAGGGACGCTGCATTCTAGAGGGGGGGTGATGTCAGGGGAACCCCCGATCATGAATCCTGACCAGCGCCAACCCACCTGTACTCCACACCTGCCAACCGAGGTCCATTCGACCCACTCACGGCAGTACTGAGCGTACCGTGCACCAAACCATCATCCCTGTTAGCGAGTACCCTTCAGAAGGGTCGACTATAACCCTTGGCTCCCCTTTCGTCATTCGTTCTCAGTGTTGAGGCCCTGGTGGAACTTCCCGGTCGGTACGGAGGGTGATGCCCGGTAGAGCGGAGAGCGCCATAGCGATAGTGCTTATATACAGTAGTCAGTGGGCGAAGGGTTCCCTAGAGTTTTCTCTTTGGATCCCCCTTTTCCAGGTAGGCTAGCCCCCATGTATTAGGTACCATACTAAATCTTTGGATCCCCCTTCGCCAGTGCGCCACCCCAGAGGTAGAACGCCTGCTTAGGTTGCCCTTACACTATGCTAGACCCTGCCAGAGGAAAGGACCTGTGCATGCAGGCTTTTAGGTATTAATTACCTAGAGCAACTCTATGTTGCATACCTTAGATAGAGGGGATCCAGAGAGAACAAAGTAAGGATCTCTTACTTAATCACTAGCTATATAGCTACTGTGCCACAACAAGTGCAAATAGTAGGAAATAACCGGTGATAGTAAAGATGTCGATCTCAACCATGTTACAAATTTGACTCCAACAGTACTCATCCCATATTACCCCTTCACTGTTACCACATCGCACAGCCAACCATTCCATTCAGCACTACAATCTTCAGCCTCCTAATTTGTCATCATTTCTTCTTCAGAGCTCATTCCCATGCAACACTACAACACCCAAGCCACCCACATCCAGGCAGAACCATTAATATATCATTTTCTTCGCGTACCCCCTCCACACATTTCTCACTCAGGAGAAGATCCCATCCAATCTATACTCAGTCATATGCAATAGGGGATGCAGTCTATTTCCCAGAAAGTCAAGAACCATACATATTTCTTGGAATGATATCTATAGCATATCGTGATAGGAGTAGAGTGGAATATGAGGCAGAGTTCAGGGCACCATTCCATCCTGATTACTGTTAAATCTGCATGTCGGCATTTAGCTAGAGGCTTCCGTAAGGGTTTCCGGAGGGTTCCGAATGATTTCCAAAGGGGGTTTGTACTCCGGGAATGGAGGGACTAAGGGTCGTGGATTCAGGATCGGAATCGGAAGGGGGACAGGGAGATGGGAAGCACTGGGGGAATTGGGACTGTTCATGGTATAGAGATATAGAGAGATATGAGTAGTTCAAGGTTGCAGGGACTTGGCTTCAACTTATGTGTTGCACCCTCCTCAATCGTCTGTCCCTAATTTTGGAAAGTCGGAAAGTTTACTGGAACTTACTCGGAAACTACGACACAGAATTAAGTCGATATTCGTACTGGCAAATAGTCCAGTCAACTGGTGACTTATATACATGTATCTAGTCTTGTACTATCTCTTGCTGAGTAAAGACAAGGGGGGGAAGAGAGTACAAGGGGCAATATAAAATGAAGAACAAGGGAGTGAGGTATGCAATGATCCTGCACATCATCTATCAAAGCAGCAGAACCTTGACTTCGGAATCTTCAGAGGTTCGGGAACATGGAACCTCAGATTGATGCATCAGAATCCGGAAAGCAGTTGATCAGGCTTTGAGTGATCGGAAAGGTCTCAGAAACAGTGCAGGTGGTTGTGGGGTTTAATGTGGTTTTATTTGGTAGCATGGGCTATAACAGTATCCCTCCACTAGGACCAAGCCCTCGAGGTTCTAAGCTTTAATTGAAGCGGTAATTAAGACAGACATTACTGTGGGAGTCTCTTGACTGTTTCCTGGGATGTTTTTGATTGATAAGCGCTGTTGATTTGTTTGCCCATAAAAGGGGGTGTTTTCAGAACTGGAAGGGGCCTTTTCCCAATGGAGAACACAGATTCCCATCCTTTGGAAGACCTCAGGGATTTTTCCCACATCCCCCTTTATGGTTTGGGGTCAAGTGAGGTGCAGTATTTGCACACCCTTGATGAAGAGTTGACCACTCTTCATCCCCATACCATTAGGGTCCGTGATTACTACGGTGTGTGGTGTCCTTGTTGGAGCCTCTCTCCTTCTGATTTTCTGTAGTGAGCCATTTTTTGAAGTGGTCATTGTCCAGGGCTGTTCCTTGTCGGGATTTGGAGTGGGACGTGACTTCTGGCGAGTCAGGGGCGGAAGCGAGTGGCTTGGAGGTACTCGAGCATATTTCCATGTATCTGGTTCGTCTGGATAAGTACCGAGAGGACCTGTGCCAACTCCTGGACCTCTTTGTATGGTATCATTGTCATATGTCCAGTTTGACGACCACAGGGATTTGTTTAGAGGATGTGAGGTTGTTCGGCAGCCTCACTGATGCATTAACATCATTCCTGACAGCAGATTGGGGGCTTGATGCTTCTTTTCTGGATGATGTGGATTGGTTGCTTGTTTGCTCAGGTGGCGGTGACAGTAAAGCGACCGATCTCAACCATGTTCCAAATTAGACTCCGTCGGCGCTCATCCCATATCACCTTCACTATCGCCACATCACACAGCCAACCATTCTATTCAGCCCACCAATCTTCAGACTCCCAATTTGTCATCATGTCTTCTTCAGAGCTCATTCCCATGCAACG
>QLPI01015869.1:0-13839 GCA_003314275.1 Chroogomphus rutilus | reverse complement strand
AGCCAGCCACATATTATTATACATTGGCGCCGATCGAGGAACGAGCTGACTTGAAAAACCTTGCATGTTGGTCTCAGAATGCAAAGCCAACACCAACCCAAGGGTCTGTCTGCCATTTCGCGAGGTAATATATTTCATGATTTTTACGTGCCATTATCCTGATATCGGAAGAATTTTCCAGTCTTTTGCTATGATTGTTCGAACCAACTAACAACGACTATATATCCGCCCCTCCATTTGCATCGCCCACAGCTGGCCGAGTGGCAACCTTGCAGTCTTGTATAAATATTGTATATTCAACTGGAATTGGAAAGCTCATATTCCTCTTTCTTCTAACCTGGGGTCTCTATTGACCCATAACAACAACTTAAACAATGTGAATTTAGGGGTTGGGTACTTACCGGGCTCTGGCGAGCAGTTGGCTCCAGAGGTGTACGGGAAAACACACATAAAATTCGATTATTTAACATGGCTAGATATTGCACCCGAATTCCAAAAAGGTATCCGAAATCCATCTACTCCTATATGTTAGCGCTCACCATCTCAAGTCAGGTGCAGCTCTCTTTTCATTTTATCTTTACTCATTATACTACTGCAGATGTATCACAGTGACTATAACATCTTCCACGTCTTTGTCTCAGTCTTTTTATATATAAAGAAATAGAAAATATCATTGTGCAAACGTTCTCCTCCGGTGAGTCTTTATTATCGTTATTCTATGGATCATGTGTCCATTGCACTTATCCTTTAGCCTCTTCCCCTGAATACATGGCGCTTTTTCGTACCTATAAGCTATCCCCAGGGCCTTTCTATTCACAACAACTATATCCGCTCTCCAATTGCATCGCCCACAGCTGGCCCAGTGGCAACCTTGCAGTCTCGTATAAATATTGTATATTCGACTGGTATTGGGAAAATTCATAACTGCGAAGATATTCCTCTTTCTCTTCTATTGATGCATAACAACTTAAATAATGCCAATTTAGGGGCTGGCTACTTACCGGGCTCTGGCGAGCAGTTGGCTCCAGAGGTGCACAGGAAAACACACAGAAAATTCTATTATTTAACATGGCTAGATATTATACCCGAATTCCAAAAAGGTATCCGACCGAAATTCATCTCCTATATGTTAGCGCTCACCATCTCAAGTCTGCATAACAACTTAAATAATGCTAATTTAGGGGCTGGGTACTTACCGGGCCCTGGCGAGCAGTTGGCTCCAGAGGTGCACATGAAAACACACAGAAAATTCGATTATTTAACATGGTTAGATATTGGACTCGAATTCCAAAAGGTATCCGAAATCCATTTACTCTATTCATCTCCTATATGTTAGCGCTCACCATCTCAAGCCAGGTCCTGCTCTCTTTTCATTTTCCCTTTACTCATTATACTACTGCAGATGTATCACGATGACTTTAGCATCTTCCACGTCTTTATCTCAGTCCTTTTTAAAAAAAAAAGAAATAGAAAATATCATTGTGCAAACGTTCTCCTCCGGTGAGTCTTTATTATCTTTATTTTATGGATCACGTGCCCACTGCACTTATCCTTTAGCATTCCCCTGAATACACGGCGCTTTTTCGTGCCTATAAGCTATCCCAGGGCCTTTCTATTCAAATCAAATCCAAAGGGTGCGATGTCTGGCTGGAGGACTCGTGTAATGCCGAGTGGTCACCTGCATCTCTCGTGCGTCATCTGCCAATCCGAGTTTTGAACTCACATTGTGGGGTGAGAAGGAATAAATCTGTTACGGCTGTTTCCATCTCTTCAGAAAGAGGCATCATAACCGGTTGTTGTACATCTTTGCTGAACTGTCGTGTTTCAGGAATCCCAGTTCTCCGAGACCTAACGTGTGGAGTTTTCTTTTTTTTTCCGGATTTCCTACATGCCAACTTGTATGAAAATAACATCAAGTCGGACAAGTTGAATAAATTGTAAGAAATTGCTTGGCGGTTTATCATTGAATGTTTATCACATTGACACCTAAAAACAGATTTATTTTCGGATAGAGGACCACAGACCAGATCTCCTGCTAACATCCAGGCTTCCACGCGCAAGAGTTTTCCAGATCACATGTAGGTAGTTCCGCTTCTGACCAGGAGACGACTCAAGGTTACACACTGCACTAGACCGTACACGATCATCTTCGCTGATCTACACTGGATTTAGGCGTTGAAACAATTCGAATGGTAACTATCACAAATTTTTGGCCATTTGTAGGTCCAGATCACTTAGTAAATTGCTTACGTACAGATTGTGGCTAGCTTTTTATGTCAGTTCATTTCGAGGTCCGCTTTCACTGATGATCCGCCGCGCAATTTTACTTGCCATCATGTGCAACAGCTGCTGGTCGTCATTCTTGTGCCCCAGATTTTTTTCAAGGTGTACCTGTGTCTAACGATTCTTTTCAGCTGCTCAGAAAGGAGAACTTGGCTTCAAGGAGATTCGCTACGTGCATACGGTACTCTGTGCAACTTCACCCCGTAAACGATTCTCCAAGCAAAATTCAGAACTCTGCTTTTTTCGATGATTTTATCAACCGACATAATCTAATTGCTTGATCCCAATTGTGTCATGATCACACTTGTAGCCAGAAAACATATTTTATAGCACATTCTGTTGAACGTCGAAACTATCATGTTTATGTTCTCCTCGTTTGAACGTTGGTTACCACGTTCGCTTCGAGATTATGGTTTCCTGTTCCACCTGGTTCATTCAAAGCAAGCTGAAAGCGCCGCTTCATCACCGATGGCGATCATACATCGGCACGCAGCTTGATATTGATTACGCTATTGTTGAAAAAGCTTGACGCCATCGGTAATTATGACTCGTCGCCAAAGCACCGAATGGCAACAGCGTGAGTTGCTTGCGGTCCATTCATCATACGATGAACTCGTGCATTGAACACGAAATGTCCAGACGAATCAAGCCGTGCGATTATCCACGAGTGCTTGGTTCAAGTCTGCACTATGCATACGCTAAGTCAGCACGCCAGTTCGCGCCAAGGCTGAGATTCCACGTGAGATTCAAGGTACTGAAAGGCAACGTTACTGTAGAGAAATTAGACTCGGCGAAAGATTGCCTTAAGACTTGGCGCTGACCTTGTCCCAGTCTGTAGCGCCATGCGCAGTCCGGACCTAGGATATCACGACCCCTTTTTCAATAAATGAGGCAGTGCGCCGTTCGGTGGTTTCACAAATATGTATTATATACCCTAGTCAACACATATTACAGTCAGTGCAGAGATATTCAATAGACCATTCAGTTGGGGCTGGGGAGCACGCGCATGGGCTAAATATTACTGAGAACGGAGGTAGAGTTCGCACCGTGACACGGCGTGCGACCCTCGTAACAGAATTGTGGGTAGGTTCGTAGTTCTGTGCCAACACGTTGGCGCCCGTGCGATCTCTGTTTCTCTTCTCCGCTGGCTCCACTTCAAACATCTCACCGGCCTCAGAATCCCACAACCTATCCTCAATTTCTGTCTCGAGCAGTATTCCATTTTATACTTCACTGTCCTCCTTGCTTTTTGTAGCCCGAGCAAGTAGAAAGACCTAAAATTATGCCGGCGAGCGTCACCTTTGCAACCGATGATAAATCGATGGAACAAGGTAAAATATTCCGTTCTGGCAAAGCTAGAGATATCTATTTCCCATGTTCTCTGACATTGTAAATTTATAGTCCATCCAGCGTTGATAACAAGGGGAATAGAAAAGCGCCGGACACGCAGTGCAGCAATGGCTGCTGTTGAGTCTTCCCCAGACACGTCGACTCCCGAGCGAGCCCCCGAACAACCTAAAAATAGATACCAAACCGTCACTGCTAATTCTTCCTCACCCTCGCCGATTCCCTCCCGCCTGTCGACCGAAGCCCCCTCCCTCCCACACCGATCACCACGCTCCCGCACGACGTCACGTGATGTGTCGCCTTACCCCCGTACGCGGCCGTGCACTCCAAACCACTCCTCCACCCAGAGCCTCTCCTCTTCGAGAACGACATCGGTGTCTACTCCTGCTCCTCCACCTCGTCGCTCCCAACGCACCCTCGCCAAGGCCCCTGAACGCCCCCGTGGCCCCCCCGAGCTTGAAGCCGCCCTTTCCATTGCGATTCGTAACCTCGAGTCCGATATCTTTGCATGGTGGTGTGCCAACTACAAACCGGGCAACCCGATCCCGACGACGGCGTATTTGAAGGGCCGCTCCCCTCGCATCAGGCAAGCTGCCCAGGCTGTGGATGAGGCAGATCGTCTGCTGAACGAGGCGGTATACGGCAAGCCGAAAAAAAATGCCAAGATTGGAAGAAAGGCGGTGCAGCAAAAGTCGGGCAAGGCTTCTTCGACTACCCCAGAAACGGGCTTGGTGAAGCTTATGCTCAGTCCACAAGGTAGTTGTACAGTTTGACTGATGGCTACGTCCGCTAGACAATTAGATCTGACTGTCTTCACCTCTTTTTTTTTTTGACAGGTAAAAATAGGGGTTCATAGTTCGTTCAGGACGAAAAGCCCCTTTTGCCACCTTATCTGCCTATCCTACCGTACTATAATCTCATTCTCGAATCCACTCGAGTCCATTTTTTCCCCTCCATTGTGAACAACGTTCCTCTCAACTCTCCTACCATACATTCACACATGCACTTCCACGTTGATATCTTCCCTTGTCGCTTGAACCATTTCCCATCTGCTCTCCTGTTACTTTTTTTCTTACTAGACTTCTTCTTTTTTTCTTCTGTCTTGGGTTCCGGAGGAGCTTGTACAAAGAGCATTCAGCTTAGTTGACCAGTCAGAGCCTGTTTTTTGAATCTAGTCTTTTTGTCTCGTCCCGATCGGATTTTCTCCTTTTATCTCTGTTGACCCTACAACGCCAGAAAGGTGACCTACGAGAGGAATCAAGCGAGTGGATTACGGCATTCAAGGCTTGGGTTCCCAGTACGGTATGAGCTACTACTTGGGCCCAGGCTGAGGTCATACTGGCAACACACATAACTCAGTGGCATCGAGCCCTTTATAGCATAACATGCATGGCCAGGATTAGCCTAACGACTAGTCAACACATAGAGATGAAGAAGAGAATTCAATGTAACCCACCTAGCAGGCAACGAAGTGAGGTCAGTTGGCTTGTTATCGAATTTTGATACGTGTGCGGGAATGGACGACTGAGAGGCTGTGCTTCAGTGCAGTGCCATTCCCGCCAAGCGATGATAGCTCATGAACTGCTGCAACGACTGCGTTCTGCGAACTACACCTCCCCCCCCGGCTCGCGAGTCTCCGCGCTGTGCATAGCAGAACTCTGATCACCGACTGCGATGAATCTACGCTTGCGTCATTCATATATCATATATACTATCAATGCCAACTCCCCATGCACTCAGAAACACTCAACGCAAAACTTAAAGAGAATGACGTATACCACATCCACTTCGGTTACTACTGTGAGTTACAGGCTAGTACGACGAACGTCTATCGCAGCTTCGATATTTTTTTAAAAAAGGGTGAGATTCAGCAGCCGAACACACAAGTAACTCCTGGTCTATCATATCATGGCAGTAATATTCTAGAATTGTCTTGGCCGTTTTCATCCGCTTTGAACGACGTGCAATTTTAAGGTGCGATTCTCTGCGAGCGATGATGTAGCTCGTGAAACTGCTGCGACTATCCGGTGAGTCTGAGTCTCCGCGGTGTAACACGTAAGTAAACCGCTACCCACCAACTGCATTACAGTAAATCTATGGTTTACTCCCTCCATCTATCATACAATCATACACCACTAACAATCCCAACTCCCCAGGCTCTTTAGAAATGCCAACGCTAAAAACCCTAAGGAAGGGAGATGCAAAAAAACTCCACACCGATACGGGGCCGCTTTTGCATCCCTCCATCTATCATACACTAGGAATCCCAACTCCCCAGGCTCTTAGAAATGCCAACGCTAAACCTCAGGGAGATGCCAAACTCCACCGATACGGGCTGCTTTATTCAGTGCAATTTTGAAATATTTCCATGGGCAAAACTTACCAGCGTATACAAGTACTCCTGGTCCGGCATGGTAGGAATTATCATGGAATGATTTGGTCACCCAAACCATCCACTTTGAACCTTGCAACTTCTTGAGATGAAAATCCCCCTGCCGCATTGTAGGCTCATGATTTTGCTGGCAAACGACAATGACAGCATTTCTGCGAACTGTACCACCCCGCACTGGCGAGTCACCGCGCGCTGTAACGTAACATACAAGGAACTCCATCGACTATATATAAATGCACCAACAAATTCTAAACTCAAACTCTTAAAAAAAAAATGCCAACGCAAAAACCTAAAGAAAAACCCGTCCCGATCGTATTCTCTCCTTTATCTCTGTTGACCCTGAAACGCCTGCAAGGTGACCTCCAAGAGGAATCAAGCAAGCGGATTACGGCATTCAAGGCTTGGGTTCCCAGTACGGTATGAGCTACTACTTGGGCCAGGCTGAGGTCATACTGGCAACACACATAACTCAGTGGCATCGAGCCCTGCATAGCATAACACGCGTTGCCAGGATTAGTCTAACGACTAGTCAACACATGGAGATGAAGAAGAGAATTCAATGTAAACCACCCAGCAGGGAACGAAGTGAGGTCAGTTGGCTTGTTATCGAATTTTGATACGTGTGCGGGAATGGACGACTGAGAGGCTGTGCTTCAGTGCAGTGCCATTCCCGCCAAGCGATGATAGCTCATGAACTGCTGCAACGACTGCGTTCTGCGAACTACACCTCCCCCCCGGCTCGCGAGTCTCCGCGCTGTGCATAGCAGAACTCTGATCACCGACTGCGATGAATCTACGCTTGCGTCATTCATATATCATATATACCATCAATGCCAACTCCCCATGCTCTCAGAAACACCCAACGCAATACCTAAAGAGAATGACGTATACCACATCCACTTCGTTTACTACTGTAAAGTTACAGGCTTAGTACGACGAACGTCTACTGCAACTTTGAATATTTCCATGGGTGAGATTCAGCAGCCGAAAACACAAGTAACTCCTGGTCTATCATATCATGGCAGTAATACTCTAGAATGTCTTGGCCGTTTCACCCGCCTTGAACGACGTGCAATTTTAAGCTGCGATTCTCGGCGAGGGATGATATAGCTCGTGAACTGCTGCAACTATCCGGCGAGTCTGAGTCTCCGCCTGCTGTAACACGTAAGTAAACCTCTACCCACCAACTGCACTAAATCTATGGTTCTCCATCTATCTATCATACACTAGAATCCCAACTCCCCAGGCTTTTTAGAAATGCCCACGCTAAATCCCTAAGGAAGGGAGATACCAAAAACTCCACACCGATACGGACTGCTTTTGCTCAGTGCAAGTGCAACTTTTGAAGAATATTTTTTTTCCATGGGGAAAATTTTACCAGGGGATTACAAGTACTTCTGGGTCCTGGTCCTGGTCCTGGTCCTGGTCTAGCATGGCGGTAAGTTATCATGGAAATGATTTGGGTCAACTCAAATCAACCAGTTTTGAATTTTGCAACTCTTCGTAAGATGAAAATCCCCCTGCTGCTTTGTAGGTTCATGATTTGCTGTAATGACAGCATTTTCTGCGAACTGGACTAACCCCGCACTGGCGAGTTTCACCGCGCGCTGTAACATACAAAGAACTCCACCGACTATAAATACACTAATAATTCTAAACTCAAACTCTTAAAAATGCCAACGCAGAACCTATGCCGCAACAACCTCGGCTCTTATACAGCATTCTACAAACTGCCGCGTCGATTGCAAAGCTTTGAATATTCCCATGGGCCAGAACTCGACAGCGGATACATATACTTTCTTGTCTGTCATGACAATGACAATGACATCAGGATATCAGGATGTGTGTCGGCCGTTCAACCCATCTCGAACGTGGAATTTACACTGTAAGTGCAAGTAAGTGCAATTCTCTCTACAGGTGTTAGATTGCTCATGAAACTTTCTGCAAACGAGTGCAATCTGATAACCGTAACATCACTGACTCAAGTCTCCGTGTTGTGTACCTGCACGAATTCCTACCACCAACCACCAACTGCACAAATACCGAACCTATGAGCCATCCTTTTTTTTTTGCCTAACACGCATCCCCAGGATCAGCCCTAGTCACCGCATGGAGATTCAAGAAAGAGAATTCGATGTGTCAGCCATTTGGCAGGCGGCAGGGTTCAAAAGCCAAAAGGAGTCGATTCCTTATCAGATTTTGATACAAATATGACGATGGACGACTGATGAGAGCTTACTTCAGTACAGTGCCATTCCCCGACGAGCGATGATAAAAACTCCCTGTTCTGCTGTTAACGACTGCATTTCTGGGAATCGCACCTCCCCCGTCGGTCAGTCACCGCGCTGTATACACAAGAATTTTAACCACTGACTGGCAATGGTTTTATGCTTACTTCCTCCATCGATCATACACGAGCAATTCCACCTCCTCAGGCTCTCAAAAAATGCAAAATGAAAAGAAAAATCACAACACCAGCTTCGCCTGCTACGGTATTTCGCAGGCCGCTGGGTCAACTGCAACCTTGAATAATAATTCCATGGGAACGGCCGCACAAGCGAGTACTCCTGGAGTCTGTCATGGCAATGATAAACTCTCCAAGATCTCATAAATACCAACACAAGCCTAGAGCGGACGTACGGCACACCAACTTCGACCGTTGCGGTGATCTGCGGGCTGCCGCGTCGACTGCAACTTTGAAACAACATTTCCATGGGCAAGACTTCACACGGATATATGTGCAAGTCCTCCTGGTCTTTGCCATGGCAGTGATGTCATGAGAGCGTTTTCCGCCGTTCACCCGCCTTTGAACGCCCAACATTATACTGGAGACATCGCCTTTATATCATAGCCATGCACACCGAACAACCATGAAAACTAAAAGAAGCAGTATCGGTCCTCAAGAATTGGCGCTAAATGAAAAACCTATGGGAGATGTATACCACACCCATCCTATGCTGTTACAGTATTCTACCACCAGCTGGGGTCGACTGCAACCTTGAATATAACCTTGAATATATACACAGGAAAGATTCGGCAGCGAATACAAATACTCCTGGTCTATCATTGCAGTAAGTAATATCACGGAATGTTTTGGTCCACCTTAAACGTGCAACTTATAGTGCATCCCCAGCAAGCGACGACAAGCTCATGAACTGCTGCAACGGCTGCATTCTGCCGAACCCATCCGACAAGTCACCGCTCTGTATATACAAGAACTCTAACCACCGACTTGACATGATTCTAACGTCTTGCATACACCTGCAAATCCGACTCCCCAGGCTCTCAGATATACCAAAAGCAAAAAATATCACACCAACCTGGGGGGCACCCATATGGTAATATGCAGGCTGCCTTTGTTGACTGCAAACCTTGAATAGTTCCATGGGAAAGACTTGGCAGTTGACACAAGTGTTCCTGGTCTGTCATGACAGTGATATCATGAAGTGTGTGTTTTTTTTTTTCTATCCATCTATCTTGGGAATGTGCAACTTACAGTGCCAATGATGATAGCTCATATCTGCTGCAATCACTGCATACTGGGAATCATACCACCCCCGCTTGCGAGCGAGTCGTCGTGCTATGCATACACTATCTCCCTCCATCCACCATACAGCAGCGAATTCTAGCTCTCCAAGATCTCAGAAATAACCCAACGCCAAAATCCTAAAGAAGACGTAATACCACATCAACTTCGGCTGTCAGGGTATTCTGCAGGCTTGCTGCATCGACTGCAAGCTTCAATATTTTCCATGGGGCAGGACTACAACGGTGTACACATGCAAGTATTCCTGGTTTTTGTCATGGCAGGGATATTATTGAGCGTATAGGCCGTCGCACCGCCATCTTGAACGTGCAAATTTCCAGGCGAGTAATGATGGCTCATGAACGGATGCAACGACGATTACATTCTGTGACCCCGTGCCATCCCCGCCTACGAGTCGCCGTGCTATGTATACACTTTCTCCCCCTCCATACACCAGCGATTCCAACTCGACGCGGTGAAGCTCGAAAAACTCAGTGACACCGAACCCCATTTCCTGGTCTAACCTGTGTCCGCCGCCCAGGATTAGCCAGCCTAGTCATCGTAATGGGTGGGGATGAAGGAAGAAAAGAATACGATGCACAGTCAGCCCGAGCAGGCTTCGAAGTCGAATGAGTCAACCTTCTTATATCGAATTTAAATACAAATATACGACAATAATGGACGACTGAGGGGGCTTGGTTAAGCTCAGTGCTATTCCCGGTGAGCGATGAATAAGCTCATGAAACCTATGTTTACTTCTCTCCCCACCGATTATACACAAGCAATTCCAACTTCCCAGGCTCTTAGCAACATCAACGCAAAACCCAAAGGAGATGTATAATACCGCACCAAACTTTCACCTGTGTCGACTGGCTGCCCTGAATATTTTTTCATGGACATGGCCTGGTAATGGATACCATGCAAGCACTCCTGTCACGGCAACGATAAACTCTCCAGAATCTCACAAAAGAAACCTAGAGGAGAGGTGCGGCACGCACACCAACTTCGTTACAGTCATCTGCAGGCTACCACGTTCGCTGAAAAAAATTTCATGGGGGAAAGACTCAGCAGCAAGGAGTCTGAAGTTCACCTGGTCTGTCATGGCAGCGATACATGAGAATGTTTCCACCGTCCATCCGCCTTGAACGCGCAACTATATACTGGAGACATTATCTTTTATATTCATATCCATGCACACCGGACAACCACGAAAAGGTTTAAAGAAGAAGCAATATCCGGTCCTCAAGACTAACTAAACACTAAGCTCTCCCGGAGACATCCACAAATACTTTTTGGATGTTCGGTAATTCGTAACTTTTCCTCTCAAAGATCCGCCAAAAAAAAACAAAGTGGCACGGTCTTTAGCAACAACGAAACACAGCAATGTCACCCTGTTCCTGGGCAAGACAACTTACCCTGCATCGACCTCGACCGAAGAAGAAAAATAATAATAATTCGTTATTCTCCTATCCGGATCTATGACGTATACCCATTCCCATTCACTTACACATCACATGGGTCAAGAGCACATCCACATCCACATCCCAGACCACAATCATCATCCGACACCGCCTCCCCAGATCATATGATCTGAGATAAAAAAAACCAATGAGATTTGTTCAGGGATGGTGTGGCCTGCAGGGTTGTTTCGAAGTAAATGTTTCCATGGGCACAGCCCGGTAATGGATACACGCAACCACTCCTGTCACAGCAATGATAAACTCACAAAAAAAAACCTAGAGGAGACGTACGACACACCGATGCCGGCCGTTACAGTCATCTGCAGACTATCACGTCGACCGACTGCAATAAGTTCCATGGGGGGGCAAGACTCAGCAGCAAGTCCTCCTGGTCTATCTGTCATAGTATAGCAATATCATGAGAATATTTATATTTCTGCCGTCATACCGAAGCAGTATCGTATCCGGTCCTCAAAGACTGGACAGCTAAGCTCTCCCCGGAGACATCTACAAGATACTTTTGGGTGTTCGGTAATTCGTACCTTTTCCTCTCGCTCAAAGATCCGCAAAAACAAAAAGTGGCATGGTCTTTAGCAACAATGAAACAGCGATGTTCACCCTGGGTCCTGGGCAAGACAATCGTACCCTTACATCAACCTCGACCGAAGAAGAAGAAGAAAAATAATAATAATAATTAATTCGTTATTCTCCTATCTAGATCGATGATGTATAGTATACCCCATTCACTCGTCACATCACACATGATCCAAGAGAGCACATCCACGTCCAGGACCATATCCACGTCCCGGACCCACACATCATGCGACACCGCCTTCCCAGATGATCTAAGATCAAAAGAACCCATAAGATTGTTCAGGGATGGTGGTGGGCCTGCAGGGTTGTTTCAAAAGTTCAAAACAAGAAAGATACCGGTGATCAGCGTGTTTTGACTTTTTTGATAGCGAATGTTATAGTTTCGATTCGATCAGGACCGCGAGAAAAAAAAAAAAGAAAAAAGAATACAAGTGAATTATTATTTTCGGGTACAGACACAGACACAAGGGGGGGAAACATCTTTCTGGCGCTAGTGGGCACTTGAACTCAGGGGAGGGGCTGTCTGTCATTCGGAGGGGGTAGTACGATGCAGGGGGAAAACGAAATAGCTCTCATCCAAACGCATGCGCCTTCCCAACTCCCGAGGCATCTTACGATACTGGGGAAACGACACAGTCCAAAAAAAAAAAAGCTTATCCAAAGCATGCGCTTCCAAAGTAGTACAAACTATTTTGTCACCGTGGGTTGACCTCTTGGCTTGCGACTAGCTTATTCCGGTAATGCCCCTTCAAACAACAAACAACATCAACCCGTTGTGTATGAATTAAAAAAAAAATGACGTGTATTAATGCTTCTTAGTACCTGGCGAAGCGGCAGGGAAGAGAATAGAAGCGCAAACCCTAACAGTCCAAAAAAGCTTACCCAAACAAGCAGACAAGCCATTTTGTCACCATGGGTTGATCTTGGCTTGCGACTAGCTCATTCCGGTAATTCCCTTCAAAACAACATCAACCCGTTGTGCATAAATTACAAAAAAAAATTGATGGGTGTTAAATGCTTCTGAGTACCTGGCGAAGAGGCGGGGGGAAGAATAGAAGCGCAAACCCTGACAGTCCAAAAAAAAGCTTATCCAAACGCATGTGCTTCCAAAGCAGACAAGAAGCCATTTTGTCACCGTGGGTTGATCTTGGGCTGCGACTAGCTTATTCCGGTTATTCCCTTCAAAACAACATCAACTCATTGTGAATGAATTAAAAAAATGACGTGTATTAAATGCTTCTGAGTACCTGGCGAACCGGCGGGGAAGAGAATAGAAGCACAAACCCTAACAGTCCAAAAAATCTTAATCAAATCCATGCGCTTCCAAAGCAGACAAGAAGCCATTTTGTCACCGTGGGTTGATATCTTGGCTTGCAACTAGCTTATTGGGGTAATTCCCTTCAAAATAAATCAAAACAACATCAACCCGTTGTGCATAAATTAAAAAAAAACATGATGGGTGTTAAATGCTTCGGGGTACCTGGACGAGGCGGCGGCGGGAGAGAATAGAAGCGAATCAGGAAAATAGAAGCGCATCAGGAGAATAGAAGCACATCCGACGTTCTTGTTAGAACACCTTACATTGATGCATTTGTATCGATCGTTCGTGATAGAACAAAGAAGACGGGGGAAGAGATGATATGATCTCTTGCCGTGTTTTCGTTCGTCCCAAGGAATCAACAATGTGGGTCCGTGTATTCTTTCCACATAACAGTAACACACTAATGTCTCCTCCGAGTCTCTGCGCGCGCGAAGGCGGGTTCTCAACGCGGGCATTTGCACTTGTCCTCGTCTTTGACGTTCTTCATGACCTAAGGAGAGAGAGATCAGGATTCGAATCAACGATCAAAGATACCGCGAAGATCTGCCACGTTCGGGAGAGGGCCACGATCACACGCCGCAGCAGCGAAGGCCTCTCCTTCCTCGGTCCCGCTCGCCACCGACTAGCAGACAAAGGTACTCACGGCGTCGACGTGGTTCCCGCATCCCTGTCAGGAGACAAGAAAGAGAGACAAGATAACGAGCATCAATATGGGAAGATTGTCGGGGTGGGGCAGAGGGAGTTTGGATGTGGAATTGGATGGAAGCTCACCTTCCAGGTCGTCTTGCCGCAGGTGTCACACTTGACTGCATAGCAGGAGGTGACAGGCGATGGATGGTTATGGATCATGGTGTTGTTAGTTTGCTGTCAAGTAAGCAAAGCGCGCTAAAGCACGGGGCGCGCCTGAGCCGCTTCT